>VDFB02344973.1:30435-321254 GCA_007258455.2 Sequoia sempervirens | reverse complement strand
TAGACCGTATATTACAGCTATAAAATTTATTAGACCATATAGTTTGACTTGCTATATTTTTATTAAATCGTAAAAAATTATTATAAGCAAAACATAATGTAGTATTTTAACTTATAATATATATCATTTTATAATTTTTATAATTATAAAAAGATAAATAAAATTAGAATAGAATATAACTTTTTTGAATATTTTCTAAAACTAATTTAGAAACTTGACTTATAATATTGTTATAAAAATATATATTAATTTAGAATCTTTTCAAAATAGAATATAATTATTTTTAACTTTTAAAAAATATTTAACAAGATTTGTTTTTAATATGAACTAAAAAACTTTTTTTAATTGTTAATTATAACAGTAGTTTTTTTTATATTTATTACTAATTTTTCAAGATATTGCATTTATAAAAGATTTTATATAAAACTTCATAAATTAAACAACTTTTTTATAGGCACTTAAATGATCAAACTGTCATAAATTTTCATATGATAGGTAGGGGTGACCATCAAATTCCAGGCCTGCCTGCTCCTATACATCTACTAGTTTCCAACTTTATGACCTATTTTTGTCTTGGTTTTATGGCCCATTTTTGTCTTCCTTTTGGTAGTCCATTGATTGTTCTTTATTTTATCGTGATGATGTCAATGACCAGCTTTAAGAATCCTCTGTAGTAGCCAAGGATAGAATATTATAGTTGTGAATGTCAAGGTGAACTGCTTGAAACCGGGCCTAGAATTTGATGGTCTATTTCACCATTTTTGTCATTTTAGACCGTATTTTACAACTTTAAAATTTATTAGACCGTATAACTTAACTTGCTATAATTTTACATAACCATATATATGACACTTTAAATTATTTGTAAACCATAAAATTTAATTATAGGGTAATATAATATAATAGTTTTATTTATAATATTATTTTATAATAATTTGTTATAGAAATATAAATGATTTTTTTTACAATGTTTATCTTGATTATTTTTAAATTGATGTAGAAATATATATTAAATTAAAATATTTTCAAATAATGTTTATTTTCAATAAATTTTAAAAATCAATTTAGAAATAAATCTTTTTATTGTTTTTTATATTAAAAGTCAATTTAGAAACAAATCTTTGCTTTGTCTATACTTGTTATTTATTGTTTTTTCTAAATCAATTTAGAAACAAATATTTGTTTAAAAAAGAGTCTCCAATAAGAATTTGAGGATTAGCTTCCAACTTGATGTAAGGGTTTTTTATGCATAGTAGTGGTACTATTATTTTAGGTTGTGTAGCAGCTTGGTGCTCTTTGATGGTTTTACTTACACCCTACTCCTATACATCTACTAGTTTCCAACTTTATGACCTGTTTTTGTCTTGGTTTTATGGCCCATTTTTGTCTTCCTTTTGGCAGTCCATTGACTATTCTTTATTTTATCATGACGATGTCAATGACCAGCTTTAAGAATCCTCTGTAGTAGCCAAGGATAGAATATTATAGTTGTGAATGTCAAGGTGAACTGCTTGAAACAATCGATCTGAGTTGATCATTGTGAAGTTTCTCCAAAGGAAAAGGTCTTGTTGTTTGTAGTTCTATTTGTGACTGTGTTGTTGATTGTTGCTCTTTTTCACATCTTTAGACTGCTTTTTTGTAACCTGCATTCTTTCAATATGAAAAAGTTCACTCAACATTTTTTGACAACTTATAATTTTCTTAAAATGTCAATTCAAAGGTAGTAAAATGACCAAACTATCATAAAAATTTTATATGATAGGTAGAGGTGACCATCAAATTCCAGGCATGCTTGAAACAATTGATCTGAGTTGATCACCTTGAAGTTTCTCCAAAGGAAGAGGTCTTGTTGTTTGTAGTTTTGTTTGTGACTATGTTGTTGATTGTTGCTCTTTTTCGTGTCTTTGGTCTGCTTTTTTATAACCTGCATTCTTTCAATATGAAAAAGTTCACTCAACATTTTTTGACAACTTATAATTTTCTTAAAACGTCAATTGAAAGGTAGTAAAATGACCAAACTGTCATAAAAAATTTATATGATAGGCAGGGGTGACCGTCAAATTCCAGGCCTGCTTTCATGGAGGCTTTAAGTTGTCTTTTTAAGTGCAAATAAAATGTATTATTCTAATGTTTAGTTTTCTCAGCTACTATGTAACCATTCCCTATTCTCAATCGTTTGGATCTATATATTGGTTACATATTTGATTTATCATAAATCTTCCTATCAAAAATTTCAAGTGACAATATTCTTTCAAGTTGATCTAGGTGTATTGGCAATATGCTTTTCATGGCTCTAGGAAAATTCATTGCCAACAATTCATTGATGGAAAATTCATTGCCAGAAATTCATTGTCACGAAAAATTCACTGATGGAAAATTCACCGCAAGCAATTTATAGCCATGAAAAATTCACCGAGGAAAAATTCACCGCCAAATATTTTTAAATTTTATTTGGCAGTGAATTTTCCTTGGTGAATTTTGTGTGGCGGTGAATTGTTGGCAGTGAATTTTCCATCGGTGAATTTTCCATGGCTGTGAATTGCTAGTGGTGAATTTTCCATTGATGAATTGCTGGCGATGAATTTGTCGTATGCCACTTTTCATATGGATGGGTTAAATACTATTTAAATTTAATTTTGATAACCTATGCTTCTCTTTTACTATGAATTTTTCTTTGAGATAGGGTGGTTGTAATTTAATTTGTGAATTAGATTGTTACTTAACATGTCGATGGACTAGATTGATCCAAGTGTCACAATTTCACTTGTTCTAAGATCCCTCCAGTATTTTATTTCCTTTGGATATTTTGATTATAATAGGTTGTTGGTTTTGGGGCTTGCAAATGAATATCTCTATAATGCCCAACTATTCCTTGTCTTAAGATTTTTAGATTTTGACATTGTATTTTTGCTACGTATCATAGGATGCATAGAATGTGCATGTGTATGTTGTTTTGAGTGCTTATACACATTGAATGTGTTGAGAGTTTTATGCGTCAATGTCATGAATGATGTTTGGATTATATTGTATTATTTGTGATGCTTATATCATGCTTCTATGTTTGAAGTATCATGGTGTTTTATTCAATTGCTATCTCATAAAAATCTAGTAGATATATGTGATTATTTTTAATGATATCAAAATCCTATATTTTACTTCTAGATGTGTACATGTTTACATAGATGGATATTATTATCATTGATTTTGAGCTATGTTTGAAGTGATGAGTATATGTTGTATGTGACATTATATCCCATTGGTTGATTATACAGGTTCGTTTATTTTGTATGGTGTAGGTACACTTTATTTGTATACATATAATGTTATTTTCCCACCTAAATTGATAGGTCTAGGCTATTTCCCCAATGGCACTTATATTGGAGATGTCACTTTGGGTGAATATGTTTGGTAACCTCTATCACATTGAATTTGAGTGTGAAATGAGTCAATACATTTTATTTTTTAATTTTATACTTGAATTGGTGGTGATTCAATATGTGTGTTTGTGGAAAACTCATTTTTTTATACTATAGTTGTTTATTTCCTATTTGTAGTAACATAATGTGCCTGATGATATCTTTTCATCGCGCAATGCAGAGAAGCCATATGTAGACGCCATTTAGATGGATTGACTAGTGGTGGCCTTCATGCCAAAATTTCTGCAAACTTTTCAAAAGCACAATATCAATCTACCTCAGGCCTAGAATTTGATAGTCACCCCTACCTATCATATCAAAATTTTATGATGGTTTGGTCATTTAAATGCCTGCTAAAAAATTGCTTAATTTATGAATTTTTATATAAAATATTTTATAAATGCAATATCTTGAAAAAATAGAAAACAATGATAATTATTAGTAATAAATATAAAAATCTATTGTTATAATTAACAATTAACAAAAGTTTCTAAGTTGATATTAAAAATAAATCTTGTTAAATATATTCTAAAAGTTAAAAGTAATTATATTCTATTTTGAAAAGATTCTAAATTAATATATATTTTTATAATAATAATATAAATCATATATATTAATATAAAAAAGATAACTATTATAAAAATGTCAAAAGTTTCTAAATTCATATTAGAAAATATTCAAAAAAGTAATTTATTTTTTTATAATAAAAATAATAAAATGATATATATTATAAATTAAAATACTATATTATATTTTGCTTATAATATTTTTTTACGGTTTAATAAAAAAATAGCAAGTCAAACTATACGGTCTAATAAATTTTATAACTTTAATATACGGTCTAAAACTAAAAAAATGGTCAAATAGACCATAAAATTCCAGGCCTGATCAGGCTCGCACATATGAAAATTCACCTTTCATATTCTATTGTTGTGTCATTCATAGTGCATGGGAGTGCAGAGATCCTTTGCGAAGACGCCATGGGAGATTTCCATTGCGGGAGTGGAGAGGGCAACATCTACTGTGATATGAAATTCTGCCTCGAAAGAATGCGAGGAACTATGATCAGAAAGGCATAGTGAGATTGTCATAAGAAATGGTGCCAAAGGCAACAATTACACCCACACCCCTCAAAAGGAAACCATGTTTGCGGAGACTTCACTTGTGGAAGCCACTTGTCTCTTTGCCATCTAGACCACACCTACCTCCCACACGAGATTCTCCGCACCTCCCTCATTCCTTGCAAACATCCCCCACTATCCTATCTAGCTATCACTTCGATATTTTCACCCGAATGAGGCTACACTCCACCCCATAAATCAAGGGGTTTTACATGTTTGAACACTTTTGTTTTACTCACTCGAGGTATTGAGTATTTTGCATCGATGATGTTTGATGAGGACCGAGTAGTGTCTTGTTGTCCTTGATGTCCTTGAATGTGCTCTCAATGCCAAATGCACCCATTCATCCCTACAGTTTCATGGTACTAATCTATAACATATGTACGTACCTTGACTATGAGAATTTTGTTTATGCTTTAATGGTGTGTTTAATTATGATTCCACATATGTTTGAAGCATCGTCCCCATTTTTTTGTTCACGTCAATTGATACCTTCAAGAAACTAAGAGAGGGCTCTATATAACCATGCGAGTACCCTACTGCTCCTAAAGACCTTCATTTCCCAAGCGAAGAAAGTGTTACGAGGCTTCTGTGTCACCATGCCGTCATGGAAATGCAATGCGAGACTGTCGGTCACAAACACCATTTTGGACGACTCAATATATGAATGCTTCCATGGGGTAACATTCTATTTGAAAGGGGAGTGTGGGATAAATAATGTAGGAAGTTGTGATAAGATTGCTATTAGAGCGACACCATGAGTAACAAATTTTGTGAAAAATATTTTGGCATCCCAAAACACCTTGGATCCACCTAAATCATGTGAACTTAGCTTGAAAAATGTCAAAGGAATTTTCATAAGCATCAAGATCATCAGGTTTGTCAATTTTAAAATGCGGAACATTTGAACATGGAAGCTAAAGGGTTCATTGTTGGGACACCATTGACATAAGCAGTGTTTGGGTATTCCATTTCAGAAAGGCACATGTTGAAGGCCGTAAGGAATGGAAAAATAGGGATGTCAACTTGTAGGGGGGATAAACATCGTGGATCTCACATGGTGGAAACCCGCATGACATTCACTACAAAAAAACTTGAAACTTCTCAAAATTTAGCCAATGGCTTGAGTATGGTTGAATTTTTCAATTTTAAGGTATGGAATCATGCCAAGCTCAAAATAGGGGTCCAACAAGAAAGGAAAGCACAAACTAACAAGAGAAAATCAAAAGCAAAGAAACAATAGGGGTCCCTACCTCTGGTAGGGCATGTGTGCAAAATATGCACAACAAATGGTGACTCAGCTGGGGAAATGCTCTAGAGCATTTCCATGAAAAATTGGAATCACGAACCCAAAATCTTTGGTTCTAACCTTTGCGCTAGGAGAAACAAACCAAACAATCGATCAAAGGATCAAAACCACTAGCTAATTCAACCTTATGTACGTTGAAAATCCAAGTGTATGTAGATGCATTCATTCCCATCCTTAAGTTAATACAAGAACTTAAGCTCTGTCAAGTTAAGCTACATAAAGGATTCTAACTCCAAAAGCATCCTAGACATTGCCTCGCTATCGGTTAGGTGTCCATATCCCCGACAAGGTTGTCACTGTGATTCTCTCAATATTTCTCTACTACCAATCGGGCATCCATAGCCCAGATAGAGTTATTCAGATGCTCCTAAAAGTTGAATTTTCTTTTTATTTTCATTGTTTTCTTTTCTTTTTATTTTATTTTATCTTGATCTGTTCTTTCTTTTCATTTTATTTCAACCCACAAGTAGTGAATCTTGCACTCAGGGTTGAGAATCATAGTGACATTGAAGAATTTTTTTAGATTTTTCACTTAACTCAACTTCACAAAGTAGCCTACAACGACTCCAAGATTCTTAAAGTGTGTGAGAGATATAATATTTTAGAATACATCAAAATCAAATCAAACCAATGACTTATCCCCTTTGAATCAAACATCCAGGTCATTTGACACCAACGAAAGACCTTCACCATCCACTCTAAAAATTTGATTAAAATTTCTCGAAGAAATACTTAGAACAACTCCAGGTAATAAAATGGTTGTCATGTGTGCAAACACACCCAATAGAAAATAGGGGGGACCTCAAACAAAGAAGCAAAGTGGAAGCAAACCAAAACTGAAAGAAAACCAACCTAAGGCAAACGCCCTAAACTAACCAAAGTAGGAAAGTAAGAGCAAACTGAAGGGAAGCTACTCTAAATAAATCTAATCTACAACAAACCAACTAAACTAACGAAAGTAGGAAAGCGAGCTATGTACAAATAAACCTAGATCTATTCAAACTAAGCTAGTTACAAAGAGATTCAAAGTGAACAACGCTAAAAAAAATGAATTGGCACCCATTCCCATAAGATTTTGTAATGCATGTACAACTAACAGGGTGATTGTTACAATCCTAAGTAGTGAAAATTCAGAGAGATAAAACTTTATATAATTGCAAAATTCAAATTTAATTATAGAATCAGAGAAAACTAATAGTTGAGTCGGCTTGTGAAGCCCATGGTCAATCCATAGACAAGTCTATCTTCCCTCGTTTCCATAATCAAAATGATAAGTATGAGCATTCATAAGAGCAACGAAAGATAAAACCTAGGTGTCATCCTATGAAGGCAATGGTATTTGGTGGTTTAGTGCATGCATGTCATTGTCCATCCATGCATCATCAGCTTCAAGAGGACACAATGGATGGTGCAACATTCCTCTCACATTGTAGATCTGTAGAATGTAATCAAATTTATTAGGAGGTAGACACTATGAAGAATCAAAATTGTCAAATTCAAGGAACATTCTACTTGATTTTGGGGTTGCATAAGGCTGAGAAAATAAATCAATCAACACCTCTTCAAGATTCTCCTCATGATCAACAACCTCCATTGGTTTTTCCTCAAGGAGATACACACTATCATGTTGATCATTAGCCGTCCTAGTGTCCTCTTGATTGTTTCCCCCAATAGACAACACATTGTCCTCTTTAATATCCTTCATTTTGATTTTGATTTAATGGTGTCTCATGTCATGAAAACATGATATGGATGAATTAGTTCTACTAAATTCATTGAAATGAGAGGGGAGATGAGAGGAAGGGAGAATGAAAGAGAGATTCCTCATTGTAGTTTATAGTTGGAATGGTATATCAACATTGTTGGTAGTCTCCAATACATCCCTGCTTTGGTCTTCTTCTCCTTGCAATTCATGTTGCTCATCAAGATATCCACTTGTTTTTTCATGTTCATTGCTGCTGTAGACTAAAATGGTATCCTTTTCTTCATTTGGGATCTTGAATGCTTCATCATCTGGAGGTTCAGGTGATATGTCCTCATTATTTCCAACCTTTGAAAAATACCATTTCTCTACATCGTTATATCTCCTTAGTATAGCTCCCAATGGAAAGAAGTCATCAATTGACTCCAACACTTCAAGGGAACCCAAATATGATATGTGGTTTTCCTATGACAATTCATCATGATTTTTTTTATCAACTATGTCTAAATTATCTGCAAAAGGGAAGGTCTCTTAATGGTCTACCATTGGTTCAACACTCAGGTCTATCATATCATGAGTGGGACTGCACTCTTCTCTCACTATCACAACACCCTCTTGTGAGCTGATCTTAGCTAATTTTTCCCTTAACTCTTGGTCTTTTACTTTTGGTTCACTTCTTAAAGCAACAACAAGAGGCTGTGCATTTCGTTTCTACACTCATTCCTTAACTTTCTAGATGGCCTCTTGACACAAATCACATGTGAACTCTAAATGTGTAGAATCATGTAGCCTACACCAAATCAGTAGCAAAAACACCTCCAAATCTATCTAGTATTGCAATTCTAACCAGTCCTTCATGAGCCTTGAAATGAGTTCATTCTGTCATTCCAACACTAGATCTTCATCCACACTTCCAAGGAGGAAGTTTGATGGTGGAATGCTTCAGCTTGTAGTTGATCCCACTCTTTTGGATCTTCCTTTTCAGGTTCCAAGTTTCCTTCACCCATAATGACAACAACCCCAAGTCCCATTTCATTTAAATTCTCATCATGGCTCTCTATTATCCCAAGGATTTCAACCTCTTCCTTCTGATTTTCAGCATTTGTACTGGTTGTTCCATCATGTACTGTTGTGGATGTATCCAAATCAACTTCTTCTACATGTTACCTTTCAACTTCCAATTGTTCCTCTGCTTTAGTAGATGATTTTTCTTTGATTTTGGTTGGTTTCTCTTTCTAATTCAAACAAATTTTAGCTTGATCAATGATGTTTTCACATGAACAACAAGTGAATTCTTAATGAGGTGCATTATGCACCTTGCACAATCTAGATAGCAATATTAGTTCTTCTAGGATTAATCCATCCTCACTTCTCAGTTGTACCTTGGTCAACTCTTTAAATTCTTTGGTTAGAGCATCAACAAGTTCTTCTTTAGGATTTGCAGGAACTAATGATTGGAGTACATCCCAAAAGATAATTTCTCCCTGCAATGCTATTTCAATTCTACCTAGGAAGGTTAAACATTCCAACTCATGGTGCTTGTAGGTGTTATGAATTTTGCACCTATTTGATAATGAAAAGCGATGTAATAGTTTCTCTAATATCCTTCTCAAATATTCTTGAAGCTGAGTGATATTGATTTGAAATTGTTGCTCCATCTTAGCTCAAAGTTTGGTTTGTCTTCAAATTTTCTAATTTCTTAAACTTTCTGCATATGGTGAGATCTATGGCATCTCATATTTTTCTTGAAGGTACATTCAACTTCTAGCTTTGCATCTTTGAGCTCAACCCTCCTTCTAGTGCCATTTTTGTTGATGGGTGTTTTTGCACTTCTCAACATAGACAACACACAAGTGTGATGCCTCTCTTAAAAGGTGAAAATTTGCAACTTAGTTTCAAAAAATCACCCCAAGGTCTCTCGGGTGTCAGGTCATGATAGTGCAAGAATAGTTCAATGGCTAATGTGATTTGTTGGTAATCACAAAGGGCCTTTATGGTTCACAAAGAATGAAAGTTTTAGGTATGCAATTTAAGTTTCAAAGTTCTGGAAGTTAATGAATAGCGACTATAAATTCAAAAAAACAATCAAAAACTCACTTCAATCACCAAATTTGACATTGTTATGGTGTTTTGGATCCTAAAACTAACTCAAATTTAAAAGAAAAAAAAGGGGAAAGTGTTGAGAGAAGCTATTCTAAGTCCTAAACTATAAACAGTAGCAACAATGGAGGATGCTACAATATAGACAAACTCCCATAAAACTAAGTTTTGCTTGACCAAGAAAATCTATAGCTCCACAAAACCAGTGCAATCTTAAAGAGGTCTTTGTAGATTTTCAAACTGTACATTCACCTATTTAGCATGTGACAACACTTTTGAATTTTGCAAAAATCTAGAGTTCTCATATTAAAACCTTAATAATTTTTATCTAAAAATCTTTGTTACATCTGTTGTAGGGTTGTTATATGAGGTTTAGGGTTTAGTTCATTTTAATTGCTTGGTGTTCTATTTTGTTGCTAACTGTGCATTGCCTACTGTCAGTCACATAAATTTTTTAATGATCATTAATGTCATCATGTGACTGGACCTTCTCATGTATAGGTCTAAATCACTTGACTTTTACATCCTTCATATTGCATGATTTAGAAGTCTTGAGCCTACTATTCTCATGTTGTCCTAGAGAAGTCCCCTCTTTTAGAACAACTAATGAGTTCACGTGCTTAAAATTTTCATTTAAATCTTGATGGCCCTCTTAGTTGTATTGCTCAACACTGATTTATTCATAGATTTACACCTTGAATTAGCGACGAGCGATGAAATGGTGTTTTCCTTTAATATCGCTCATTGCTAATGGCCTTTGAGCCTTCAAATTTGTATTAGTGATGAGCGATGCCCTGGTCTTATGTTCTTATTGCTCATCGCGGTTGTCATTGAAAAGATAAATTTGAATTAGCGATGAGCGATATGATGTGATATTGCATGATCACAGATATGTTTTGAATGTAATTCTCACATTAGCGATATGTGCTGGACTTTACCAATGTTGTAAATCCTCTCATCACTAATTGATTGAAAAATATATGAGGAGAATTAGTGGTGAACGAAGGCCTTATGTTATATCGCTCATCGCTTAGTGATAAGTGATGGGTGTCCTTTAAAGGGTTTTTCTTTCGCTAATGAGATATGATCCTATGAGTGATGTCTTTTCTACCATTTGTTTTATGCAGGTTGTACATGTCTAAATCCGGTGCCTTCAAAACATCTTCCCTTGCTGATAGGATCCTAGGTGCAAGGTTTGAATTAGCGATGCACGACGAAAGGATGAGTGTGACCAAAGGTCAGGCCACAAAACTAGGGGCTAAAAATCATCGAGTAAAAGCACAAAGTTGTGTCACACTTTATAAAGGAAACAACCAATGGTGATCCAACTTTTAAACTTGAATCACTAAAAAGTGGCATATATTTTATGTTTGTATTTTTAAAAAAAATTTAAAAAATTATTTTCAACTAGTTTTTAATAAATTAACTCTATAATTTAGTTGTTGATAAAATGCTGAAAAATCAAGTTACATGAGACATCAAACTTTTTATAGAAAATTTTATTCTTTTTCTTTCAAATTTTTTGTGTGTATTTATAACTTGAAACTTTAGTACATAGATATATTTTTTTCCAATTTTTAAAAAAATATATTTTTCAATAAATATTAAAATGTGTGTGAATAAAAAGAAGTTGTTTCCATTAGAAGTCAACTTTCATATTAAATATTTATCTAAAATGGAAAAAAAATTATACCATCTTAAAATAGATTCTTTTATCTAGTGTATCATATTTTATTCAAATTTTTAAATAAGTTTTAGTATTTTTCCATAGCATTGTAATCAACCTAATATTTTGTATTGATAACCTAGTTTTAGTAAAAATAAAAAATAATATATAAATAATAATTAAACTATTAAATTAAATATGTTTTTGAAACTACACTTATGGATCTACAAAAGGGTATTTTTATATTATTTTTAAAATGTTATTTATATTGACAGGAGTTATTGAAACTTCAAGTTTTTCAAATAATTTTATTCTTTTGGTAAATTGGACTCAAATTGGTGCTCCATATAGTTTTAGGCAACAATTTTAGTTGAAAAAGTTGTGGAAGTATCTAACTTAGCTAGAATGAATCTTACTAGATCATATGTTTGACCAAAATTGATTTTTAGTTAGAAATACTTAAATTTAGTTGCGTTGATAAATTGGCTGAAAATGTGACACAACTTTGTGCTTTTACCCCATCGCAAGGATGTTTACATCGCTGATGGATCTAGGCGAGGATGAAGTAAATCAGAGAAAAGCAATGACCATTAATAAAAAAGGAAATGTGGCATGATCTTGGGGATTCAACATAAAGAAAAAAGGAAAGCATCGAAAGGATTGGAGAACCATTGATAAAGTTTTAAAGTGAGATGATGCAATGGACTAAAAATCATTGCATAAATAACTTCATTGGTAATTGCACCCTGAATTTTGGGGAGGATCAATGATGAAGCATATAAAGAAAGTTTCTCTCTAAGAAAAACTGTTAGGACTATGTACTTTGCTGATATTAATGAAAAGCATGAATTGGGTTGGCGATACATGCTAATTGTCAGATTAGCTATGATTAATCAAGGTTAGAAAAAAACATGGCAGCATTTGAGATAGCCTTGTTGTTTTAAGGAGCAAGTTGATAATGGTCGAAAAACAATGCTCATGGCCACCTTAGATGAAGTTTTAATTGCTCTAAGATGAACGACCCAGATTTAGAGCCAAACTGATAAGTTACCAATCTGATATTAATGTGCATGAATAATTAATTCTTGGTTGGCGATGAAGCATGCTAATTTAGTCATGATTAGCTATGATTAATCAAGGTTAGAAAAAAACATGGCAGCATTTGAGATAGCCTTGTTGTTTTAAGGAGCAAGTTGATAATGGTCGAAAAACAATGCTCATGGCCACCTTAGATGAAGTTTTAATTGCTCTAAGATGAACGACCCAGATTTAGAGCCAAACTGATAAGTTACCAATTCGCTTGTGTATGGAGTTCTGAATAATTAATTCTACACATGTTTGAATTTTCCATTTAATGCATGTTGATCCCTATTTATTGACACTATATTTTCAGTGTACAAAAGAAGGCATGTGTAGTAAAGGATATTGAAAGGGCTGTAAGTTTTCCTAAGCAGAGTTTCAGTGTTTTCATCTTGAGTAAATTGGTATGAAATTAGGTTCTTTGGTCTATTTAGGATTTTTGTTGCTTGAGTTATTTGCAATTATTGTAATTGGGGTGCTTCTCTTGTGGGTCTTGAGTCCAAAATCCTTTTAACTATCACTATGCTAGTTTTAGAGAAAATGGGAAAGGTTGGTGCAAAAATTCCACCTATTAGGAGGTCTAGCTAGATAAGTGTGTTTGAGTGCCATAAAGACATAGTTGAGCAGGAAGCCATGGGTTCTCTTGAGATTTCAAAGGGTAAAAGGAGGGCTAGAGGCCATAAGAATAAATCAATTGTGAAGAGTACTTACTACTTGAGGAATAGGACTTTTCTAGGTGAAGTGGTCGAGTGCAAACAGAAGGAATTGGCATTGCCAGTGAAGAAGGCTAGGAAAAAGGAGAAGAGCCATAGGGCCTACCTGGGTAAACACAACTCTCCTATCGTGCTTTCGAACTCTCCTTCAGATGTTGAAGCTAATACTGATCAGACTATGGCTAGTACCTTTGTTCTCTATTTCCCTATGCGAACTCTAATGAAAACTTGCTAGTAATCCCTCCAATTGCATCAAGAACAAGGAGTGGTTGGGTATTTTCGGATGCCGATGACTCTGAATAGGGTCACTTGCTAGTTTTAGTTTTTGATGACACCATGGTCTTTGCATAGGAGGTATTTATTTTCATATGTTTGTGGTTTGTCTTTTTCTCATGCTAATGTGGAAGGTCTTCAAGAAGATATGAATTAAATCTTTTTTGTTTCAAACAATGAACGTTGTGACAATGACGACTAATATCCTACACATGTTTTTTTTCCTTTTTTTCATCCCTTGTTCACAAATGATTGATTATGAAACCATGTGGGAGTTCTTTGAGGAGTCAGTTAGAATTAGGTTTTTGAAATGTACTCAAATGAAAATTGAAATTGTCATTCAGCCAGGTGCTTGTTGCTCCCCTACATATATAAAGGGGATTTCATGGCTAAAATAAGAGAGTTAAAATTTGTGAGTCTAGATATAGTCACAGTAAATGCTATGCTCTAAAAGTAGAATAGAATGTAGAAGGATACTTTACTAAATATATCAAAAGTAGGTTTAAGATGAAAGTTATACTGTATACGAATCTTAAATATGGTTTTACAAAGAAATATCAGAAATGAAGAAGAATTCTAGTTTCAAAATGTTGCTCTCCTATGTGTTTTATTTCAAGATATGAATGAAGTTGTTAATGACAATTTCATTTGTCCTTTTGTCATTTGCAAAGAAATGGGTGAATTTATTTTATGCTTTAGTTCAATGAATTGCTTAAATGCTAAAATGAGCTCATTAGTTTGTAAGAAAAGGATATAAGATTCAATAAGAAAGTGATATTTTGTAGACACAGTGAGTTAAATGTTCCAAAGTAACATTCTAATGGTCCATTTATTTTTTAAATTCAATCAAAATTGTATTACCGATTGATTACCAGTTGTGACTCTTTTCTCCCTTAAATAAAGTAGTGATTGTTTTATTAGTTTAGCTTATAGTAGATTAAGTGAGTATTGAATTAGGCCTAGGATTCAAGATGAAAAATGACTCACAAAATACTTTAAACTACATTGTCCCAATTCTAAGTATGAAAGTGCACTCCTTGAAATAAGTAACACTTTTATTTGAGGTTTTTCTAGCCTTTGATAAAGTGATTTTCATGAAATAGTGCATCTGTGTGAAGAAATACTCTTGTTGAAATGTGAAATATTATGAGTATGTGTGGGATTACCCTCCCTGGGTCTCACAGAGCTCGAAGAGAAGTGAAGTATTAATTACTTTACTTAGGTGTTGGCCAATCCTCAATCTAACTGATAATTAGGTTGTGCCAAGGTCATAGGTTAGGACTAAGATTAAGTTTGGTTTGAAAGAAATAACCAATAGAAATGGCGACTCCACTTGGGACACTTTTGTATCTTTGATACAAATGTGTCGAAGACCACTTGAAAAGAGTCAAAACAAAATGAACATCTAGTTCAAATGTTGAAGAAGTTCCAGATCTACAGATTGGTTTGTAGTAACCCTAAGGTGACTCTGCTATTAAATTCAGATAAAGATATTCTTGCTTCAAAGGTTTTCCTCTTGTTGAAGAGGTGGTGACTCTACTCAAACAATTTCTATACATGAAGGGCTATTGTTTGTTATTTATAACCTGAAAGTTCTCTATTCAATGTTACAGCAACTAGAGGTGTAAAGGTACATAGTTCTTTGCATATTTTCATTTGTTGAACTTGTTGTATTGAATGCAATTGTTATTCCACTTAAAGTTTTATTCACAAACTGGAAAATATGGATTGTTATAATGAAGTTGTATATCTTGAGAATTACTATCTATTTGCAACTTTCTTAATAATCCTTCATATTGGAATAGTTGTGATTGTGTACCATTAGTTAAAACTAGATTTGCATACATCCATGGATTATCAAAGAGAAATAACCATGCCATTAGAAACTTGGATGCATATTTTCAAGAATCTTCATAAGTCTGAAAATCCTCAAATAATTGATACCAAAAGGTGCATGAACCCAAGTGTGAACATGCCTAGGATAAGGCCGAAATGGAAAGTTGTGTTCAAAAGGGGAGCTGAAGAGATGAATAAAAGGCACCTAATGGCTATGTAATCCCAATTAAGAGATAATCATACTAGATCTGTTAGCCAAATTGCTTGCTACACCTATTGTCAATTCTTTTGACTCATTGTATGACCAACTAGACTTGTCATGGATTGATTACAAGGTTAAAATTATGTCATCTCAAGTCTATAAGAAGATACCTAGATTTAACAAATACAATGTGTGTGAAAGAGATGCACATGTCCAAAGTTTCTATAGTTTCATGGTGAAACATTCATTTAGAGATCAAGATATGTGGATGAGATTTTTTGTCATATCTCTTGAAGCTAAAGCTAGGGATTGGTACTTAAATTTTCCTAAGAAGTTCTTTTCCTGCTAGAATAAAATAGTGGATGCTTATAGAGAAGAACTTGCAAAAGAACCTTGTGCTCTCATCACAAAGTTAAAGCAGCCTAGGAAACAAGATGATGAGTTAAGCATTGCTTTTAGTCACAAGTTTGCTATTACTCTTTCAAGTTAATCCCTGAAATTTTTAAACCTAGTACATTAGATTGCATTCATTTGTATTTTGAAGCTTTTGAGGAGGGATCTAGTGCATTATTGAAGGATTTTAGGATATCGAGTATGCAGATGGCTTACACATGTTCAGATAATATGGAAAAAAATGAGGAATGAATATGTGCAAGGTCTGTTGTCTTCAATTGTGGATAAACATGTTGATGAAAACAACAATTTTTTGGATACAAATGATCAAATATCCCTAGTTTTAGATACAAACAAGTGCATGTCTAAGAAGGAAGCAGTTAAGAGTGTTGCAATGTTCACCACTGATGCTCATAATAGTGAAAATGCGAACTCCTTATTTTCAAGAAGATATAAATGATCAGTTCAATAATGAAACCCAATCTATGAAGTTTCTATATTTTGATAGTGGTAATATCTTGGTACGTCCTAACTTACAACTTGGTAAAATATGTATTTATACTGGAGATCAAGAGAAATAAATGGTTGAAAGAATGGATCAGAACCGTGGTCTATTAAATAGTGAAAAAATTTCAAATTTTTTAACCACTAAATATCATAAATATGCACGTATGAATAACCCTCAGTTATTGTGTAATATTCATATTGATTTTGATAGTGATGATAGTCTTTATTATGAAAGATATGAAACATGGATATCTGATATTCCTTCCAGTTATGAACTAGTTGATCATCATGATGATAATATGGATCATGGAAGACAACCATTTGATTGTTATTATGCATTATATGATGAGCATGAAAGTATGTAGGCTGATGTAAGTTAAGAAACTTGTTTTGATGAGTTAAGAACAACAAATAACCATGAAGTTTATAACCAAGATTTGGAGAATTTTAATACAAATTTGGATAAGTATCTATTTCCTAATTTTGATGAGCCCAGTTATGAGTCTTTTTATATGGATATATGGGCTGATTTAAAAGGAAAAACATATTATCTTTTGGAACCAGAATTACTCACTTTTGAACAAGATGTGAATGTTGAAGATGTTAGCATGATATGTTTAGAAAATATCAAAGTGAGTAAGAATAAGGATAGGGTAGGGATTCTTGATGATTCTCTTCACCAACATGTTGAGGCACAGTTACAGGGTGTGCCAATGTATGAATGTATTTATTTACACACACTTGGAGATAGTTTGCATGATGTTTATAATCATTTGATTGGTCCTTATAATTGTTTCACCTTTGACATGAAAATAACTAATCACATTGAGCTTGATAATCCCAGCTATGTGGTAGGATATGAGTGCCAAATTTTTCAGCTGGATTGAATTTTCTTGCAGTGCGGTAATGAGCAAAACATTAAGGAAAGTTGTTTTCAACTTGAAAATATTTTGAATGATAAAATTTATGATTATTTTCCACATGATAATCAGTATTTTAAGGATATGCTTGATTCTCAGATGCAGGGTAGTTACAAATTTGTTGATAATGTTGTACATGCTAAGTTATTGAGAGATGCCAACATGTTTAATTAGGCATATTCTAGTAATGTTTTCAAATTGGATTCAGTGAGGTGTATTGAAAACTTTGTTTATGACAAAGTTAAGAAAATTCCTATAGTTTTGGTAGCCTTGGGCCATCAGATATGGTCTGACTTGTCAAGCCAAAGTAGTTGGGGGTAGAGATGAACTTTTTACTTTGTTACCCAATGGAGTAGGCACCTAGTCTGCTTCTCCAGATGATTTGAATTCTTTCTCTATTTACTAAGGAACAAACATCCCCAAAAAGAGTCAATTATGGAAATTTCAAATTTTGCAAAAATATAGAGTGCTCATATTAAAGCCCTAAGAATTTTTATCTAAAAATATTTGTCATATCTGTTGTAGGGTTGTTATATGAGGTTTAGGGTTTTGTTCATATTAATTGCTTTGCATTCTATTCTATTGCTAACTGTGCATTGCCTACTATCAATCACACAATTTTTTTCATGATCATTAATTTCATCATGTGACTGGACCTTCTCGTGTCTAGATTTGAATCGCCTGACTTTTACATCCTTTGTATTGCGTGATTCAGAAGTCTTGAGCCTACTATTCTCATGTCATCATAGAGAAGTCCCCTCTTTCAGAACAACTAATGAGCACGTGCTTAAAATTTTCACTTAAATCTCGATGGCCCTCTTAGTTGTATCGCTCAACACTGATTTATTCATAGGTTTACACCTTGAATTAGCGACGAGTGATGGAATGATTTTTTCCTTTAACATCACTCATCGCTAATGGCCTTTGAGCCTTCAAATTTTTATTAGTGATGAGCGATGCCCTGGTCTTATGTTCTTATTGCTCATTGTGTATCATCATTGAAAAGATAAATTTGAATTAGCGATGAGCGATATGATGTGATATTGCATGATTGCAGATATGTTTTGAATGTAATTCTCACATTAGCAATATGCGATGGACCTTATAAATGTTGTAAATCCTCTCATTGCTAATTTCTTGCAAAATATATGAGGAAAATTATCCGTGAATGAAGGCCTTATGTTATATCACCCATCACTCATCGTAAATTTGTTTTAGAACTTGAGTTTTGAATTAGCGATAAGCGATGGGTTTCCTTTAAAGGGTTTTTCTTTCGCTGATGTGATATGATCCTATGAGAAATTTATTTCAAGTGCCATTTATTTTATGCAGGTTGTATGTGTCTAAATATGGTGCCTTCACAACATCCTCCCTCGCCGATAGGATCCTAGGCACAAGGTTTGAATTAGTGATGCACGATGAAAGGGTGAATGTGACCAAAGGTTAGGCTGCAAAACTAAGGGCTAAAGATCATCGCAAGGATGTTTACATCATTGATGGAGTTGGGCTAGGATGAAGTAAATTGGTGACAAGCGATGACCATTCATGAAAAAGGCAATGTGGCATGATCTGGGGGATTCTGCATAAAGTAAAAAGGAAAGCAACGAAAGGACTGGAGAACTGTTGATAACATTTTAAAGCGAGATGATTGAATGGACTAAAAATCATTGCATAAATAACTTCATCACTAATTGCACCTTGAATTTTGGGGAGGATTAGTGATGAAGTGATGAAGTGTATAAAGAAAGCTTCTCTCTAAGAAAATATGGTCCTATGTACTTTACTAATAATAATGAAAAGCATGAATTAGGTTGGTGATACATGCTAATTTTTAGATCAACTATGATTAATCAAGGTTAGAAAAGAATGTGGCAACATTTGAGAAAGCCTCACTATTTTCAAGGAGCAAGTTGATAACGGTCGAAAAATAATGCTCATTGCCACCTTAGATGAAGTTTAATTTCTCTAAGATGAATGACCCAGATTTAAAGCCAAATTGATAAGTTACCAATTCACTCGCGTAAGGAGTTCTGAATCATTAATTCTACATGCTTGAATTTTCTATTTAATGCAGGTTGATCACTATTTATTCACACTATCTTTTCATTCTACAGAAGAAGTAAGGCATGTGCAGTAAAGGATATTTAAAGGGCTATAAGTGTTCCTTAGAAGTAGAGTTTCAGTGTTTTCATCTTGAGTTTAAATTGGTATGAAATTAGGTTCTCTGGTCTATTTAGGATTTTTGTTGAATGAGTTATCTGCAATTATCGGGATTGGGGTGCTTCTCTTGTGGTTCTTGAGTCAAAAATACTTTTAATTATCACTTCAAGATAGTTTTAGAGAAAATGGAAAAGGCTAGTGCAACAATTCCACTTGGTAGGAGGTCTAACCGGCTAAGTGTGTTTGAGAGTCATGAAGACATAACTAAGCAGGAAGCCATGGCTTCTCTTGAGATTTCAAAGGGTAAAAGGAGTGCATACTAGAGGCCATAAGAAGAAATAAATTGTGCAGAGTACTTACTACTTGAGGAATAGGACCCTTCCAGGTGAAGTGGTCGAGTGCAAAGGCAAGGAACTGGCACTGGCAATGAAGAAGGCCAGGAAAAAGGAGAAGAGCCATAGGGCCTGCCTAGGTAAACAAAACTCTCCTATCATGCTTTCAGACTCTCCTTCGTATGTTGAAGCTGATACTGACTCAGACTATGGCCAATACCTTCTTTCTCTTGTACCCTATGGGAGGTTTGATGATGACGTGTTGGTAATTCATTCAATTGCATCGAGGACAAGGAGAAATCAGGCATTTTCGGATGCTGATGACTCTGAATAGGGTCACCTCCTAGTTTTAGTTTTTGATGACACCATGGTCTTTGCATAGGAGGTATTTGTTTTCATACATGTCCATGGTTTGTCTTTTTCTCATGTTGATGTGGAAGGTCTTCAAGAAGATATGAATGAAATCTTTTTTGTTTCAAACAATGACTGCTATGACAACGACGACTACTATCCTGCACATATTTTTTTTCCTTTTGACTTCCCCTGTTCACAAATGATTGCTTATGATTCAACCACTTGGGAGTTCTTAGAGGAGTCAGTTAGAATTAGGTTTTTGAAATGAACTCAAATGAAAATTGAAATCGTAGTTTAGTTGGGTGCTTGTTGCTCTCCTACATATATAAAGGGGATTTCATGGCTCAAATAAGAGAGTTCACAATTTTGAGTCTAGATATGGTCACAGTAAATGCTATGCTCTAAAAGAAGAATAGAATGTAGAAGGATACTTTAGTAAATATATCAGAAGTAAGTTTAAGATGAAAGTTATACTGTATATGAATCTTAAATATGGTTTTACAAAGAAATATCATAAATGAAGAAGAATTATAGTTTTAAAATGTTGCTCTCCTATGTGTTTTCTTTCAAGATATGAATGAAGTTGTTAATGACAGTTTCATTTGGCTTTTTGTCATTTGCACAAAAATGGGTGAATTTTTTTTATGCTTCAGTTCAATGAATTGATTAAACACTAAAATGAGCTCATTAGTTTATAAGAAAAAGGATATAGGATTCAGAAAGGAAGTGATATTTTATAGACACAGTGAGTTAAATGTTACAAAGTAACATTAGAACGGTCCATTTATTTATGAAATTCAATCAAAATTGTATTACCAATTGATTACCAATTATAACTCTTTTCTCCCTTAAATAAAGTATTGATTGTTTTATTAGTTTATCTTACAATAGATTGAGCGAGTATTGAATTGGGCCTAGGATTCAAGATGAAAAATGACTCACAAAATACTTTAAACTACATTGTCCCAATTCTAAGTATGAAAGCACACTCCTTGAAATAAGTAACACTTTTATCTGAGGTTTTCCAAGCCTTTGATAAAGTGATTTTCATGAAATAGTGCATCTATGGGAAGAAATACTCTTGTCCAAACATGAAATATTATGAGTATGTGTGGGATTACCCTCCTTGGGTCTCATAGAGCCTGAAGAGAAGAAGTGAAATATTAATTAGCATACTTAGGTGTTGGCCAATCCTCAATCTAGTTGATAATTGGGTTGTGGAAAGCTCATAGGTTAGGATTGAGATTAAGTTTGGTTCTAAAAAATAACCAACACCATGGACAAACAATTAAACTAAGGTGGAACAAATAAACAATCCCACACTAACTTTACATAACATTTTTTCATCAAAATTTTTCCAAAAGTATGGGTTTGAAGTGCATCAAATACTATAACAAAAAACCACCATTAAAACCATTCAAGAAACTAACAAATTGAAATAAACATGGAGGCTAAATCATGCATGCATAAGGAGCAAGCTCAAAGAAAACAACTAACTTCAATGCTTCTTTCTATTGCTTAAATATGTGTCTCACAACAATTCAATACACTTTACAAATGAGGAGCAAGCCCCTATTTATAGTTTTCCAAAAGTAAAATGAATGGCTAGGATTGATTTACAATGAATGGCCCAGATTCATTTTAGATTAGGGTTTCACCTAACCCCAATATCTTACAATATAAAAAGACTCTTTTTTCTTTTCTCTATTTTGTCTTGTAGTCTATTATGTCCTATAACTACCTTTTCTATAGCTGAAAACTATTAAAATATGCCCTTTGTTGTTATACTTCCAACACTTCTTCATCCAATCAAGTGGGTCTTATTATAGATTTGTTTTACCAAGAAGAAGAAATATTCTTCTTGATCTCGATGGACAACTCTCTACATAGTGGCGATTGCCATTGCTTGATACAAAGATTGGTATTTTCTTAAATGGACATGATTCTTACAACATGAATTTTGCATGCAAAATTTACATCCATTAATCTCCTCTTAGGTCCATATTTAGGCTCCCCTTGTAGGCCATCCTTGTCATCCCCAGTGACTGCTATCATGCTTTTATGGGCAAGATTCTCAAGAAATTTAGCATATATTTTCACATCATACTCAAGTCAGAGTCTCCTCCTCAATAGGACCCCACACACATTCTATGTGAAAGCACCTCCTTGGTTTCATTCTGTTGGTGGGTTCCCCCCTTTGGTAAATTCATTTACTCTACCCTACAAATTTGACCTGCAAAATTTTCAAATAATAAATGAAATAAAACGTGACAATAAGATACTGAATATTCAAAAGATACTTATTATTATTATTAAGTGAATAGTAATGAATATAAGTCCTATCATTCATAATAATAACTATCAACGGAAACACTAAAACCTCAAAATTACCCATCGTAGCTCCTAACAAGGGTGATATTATCATTTGTAAAGTTTAAGCTTAAAATCAACCCTTTGATTTTAAAAGATTCACATGATTAATCAATTCTAGGCACATAACTTCCTTGCTTCCCCTTTTCATGTTCAAATTTTAATTCATATGCATTATAATACCACGGTATTTTATTAGTATTCAAATCACAAAGATAATAATTATGAATAGATTTACAATGTTGGACCCCACGATTCTTATAAGCATTAGATTACACTTCAAAAGTGCAACCAAATAACTCTATATGGAAAAAAGAAGTGCATGTTCAATGTGTTGCGAAGATGTTAAATGCTCACCCAAAAATGACGCTTGAGGTAGCAACCTCCACGAGACCAAATTCTGCATCCATGGAACTATGCATAATGTGAGCGTGAGAAGGATTTCATCGATCTTTTAGTGCTATACTTTGAATATTTTAAACAAGGTGCCCCTAAAATCACAACACCAACCTCCATCTCTACTTCCGCATCCTCTAAATGAATCATCAATTTCAAAACTGATCCAAAAAACCTGCTTTGACTACCAGTCTGTTGATGTCTACAAAAAAAACTCAAGAATGATGCTATGAGCAAACCAACAAGAATCTGTAATGCTTGATCCATACAATCATTTAAATTCTTGGAAGATGATAACATGAACCCATTGGTTTCTACCAACCTGAATCATTATATGAAGTGGTTGAGTCCCAAGTGATAGTATTTTAGCAGAGGCAAAATGTTCTCAAAATAGATTGCATTAGTCTAAAACAGATCTGGAAAAAATACAGAGTAAAAACAAAGTAAAAATATGGAGCGTTCGAGTTCATTAATGTTATTATTAAATGCTAGAACTAACTCCCTACTACATATGTGTGAAGTTAACAAAAACTAAAACATGAGTGATGTTTATAGGTGGATTCAATAATTACATCTAACACATCCCCTTAATTTTGACTCCATTTTCATTACAATTTTTTCAACACTAATAATTCCTTATTGTTGTTTTTGAAATTCAAAGTTTGATTTTGCCAATGGCTTAGTGTATATGTCTTCCAATTGATCTTTAGAGTTGCAAAACTATAGACTAACTTCTCCATTTCCGACCAACTCTCTGATGAAGTGGTAACAGGTGTCGATGTGTGTGCTCTTCTGATGGAAAACATGATTTCTAGAAAGTGCTATTGCTGAGTTGTTATCACAAAAGATAGTAATTGGCTCCTTCTTTGTTTTTGGTTCAATATCACTTATTAACCTCTTTATCCATACAGCTTGACAAGCTACTGATGTAGCTGTTATGTACTCTGCTTTTGTAGATGAAATGATGACTATGGGTTGCTTTTTGGATGCCCATGAAATTATACTCATTCCCAAACAAAATGCATAACTTGAGGTGCTCTTTCTATCATCAACACTTCCTGCAAAGTCACTATCTATAAATCCAACAAGTTGGTTGTCTTCAGAACCTATATACAACATACCATGATGTGTTCTTGCAATATATCTTAATATTCTCTTCCTTGCCTTCTAGTGGGATTCCTTCAGTGACTCCATGAACCTAGAAAGAAGGCTGACTATAAACATAATGTCTGGCCTTGTTGTTGTGAAATACATCAAGCTCCCTACTAACTGCTTGTATGATGTAGAGTTTATTGCTGCACTTTCATCATTTTTGCTCAGTTTGGTACCTGGAAGAATAGGAGTACTAACTATCTTGCAGTTATTCATTCTGAATTTGGTCAACACATCTCGTGCAAACTTCTTTTGGCTGATGAAAATACCTTGCTCAGATTGCTCAATTTCAAGGCCTAAAAAATAATTCATGTGACCAAGATTGGTCATTTCAAATTCTCTCTCCATAGTAAGCCTAAATTCCTCAAGATGCAAATTACCAGTGTATAACAATTCATCAACATAGATACATACAATTAGAATTTTACCTTGCAAGTCTATCTTTGTGTACAATGTAGGTTCGTTGTTTCTACACTTGAACCCTTTGTTAAGTAGACAAGAATCTATTCTAGACTATACAATGCCATTGGCGTCTGTTTCAATCCATATAGGGCCTTTTTCAGTTTATAGACCTTATGTTCCTGTCCTTCAATCTCAAATCCAAGTGTCTTTTCAACATATACCTCTTCATTCAAAATTCCTTTTAGAGATGCAGACTTGACATCTAGTTGGTAAACTAACCAATGGTGTTTTGCTACTATTTCTAATACTATTCTAACTATGTCCAATCTTTCCATTGGTGCAAATGTCTCTTCGTAATCTATGCCAGGTTGCTAAGAAAAACCTTTGGCTACTAGTCTTTCCTTATGCTTCTCAACTTGGCCTTTCTCATTAAGTTTTGTTTTGTAGACCCACTTAACTCCTATGCATGTTTTCTCTTGTGGAAATTCTACTAAGTCCCATGTGTCATTTTTCTCTATGGATGCTATTCCATTTTTCATAGCTTCTACCTGCTCTTTATTTTTAACTACTTCAAAAAGTATAGGCTGACTAGACATCAAGGCAAACATTACCTATTCATTATTGTCCTACTATTCATATATCTCTCTAATAGGCCTGGTCTTCTGGTTCCTGAGTTCTGCTATTGTAGGGTCTGAATCACTACTGGAACAAGGACTGTGCACTTGTTGTCCTTGATTTTCTTCTACTGCTGTTGGAACCTACAATATGGGTAGACTTTGTCTTGGTTTCTCAATATCTACTATACCTGCTAGTGTAAGTGTGTGTGAAATAATTTGACTATCAACTATTCCACCATCTTGTCCATGCCATGCCTTATCTTCAAGAATCTTCACATCTCTAGAAACTATTATCTTCTTGGTAATTGGATTATACAACTTGTAGGATTTTGATGTATTGCTATAACCTGAGTATACACTTTTCGCTTCTATCATTCAATTTTCTCCTTAACTCCTTAGGCACATGAGCATTAGCTACACTTCCAAAAATTCTCAAATTTGTTACATTTGGTTTCACTCCACTCCAGGCTTCCACAGGTGTCTTGTCCTTTACACTTTTTGTAGGTGATTTGTTTGGGATGTACAATGAACATGCAACTACCTCTGCCCAATAATCATTTGATAGGTTTTTAGCTTTTAACATACTCCTTGCCATGTTCATAATTGTTTGATTCTTCCTCTCTACCACTCCATTTTGTTGTGGAGTGTACCTAGTGGTGCATTGTCTTTGAATGCCTTGTTCACTAAAATATGTTGCAAAAGCTTTGGAGTCATATTCACCTCCTCCATTAGACCTTAAAACTTTAATATTTCTACCCCTTTGTTTCTCTGCCATGGCTTTAAACTGTTTGAATCTATCAAAGGTGTCTGATTTGTTTTTAATGAAGTACACCTAGCTCATCCTACTGTAATCATCAATAAAGGTTAAAAAAAATAACTCCCTCCTATAGAGTCTATTTGCATGGGACCACAAAGATTTGTATGCACTAATTCTAGTAGATCACTGGCTCTGTAGGTTGTTGCATTTCGAAAGGAACTCCTTTGGCATTTGGCTATTATGCAGTTTTCACAAGGATTATGGTGGACATCAATTGTTGGTAAACCTAGGACCATTGACTTTTTTTTGCAACTGATCTAGACTATTAAAGGGTAGGTGGCCATATCTGAGGTGCCATAACCAAGTTTCATCAAAATTGGTAGTATAATGAGCATAAGATATGGACTGTTTGAAACTTCTTAGGTTTAGGGGATACAATTTGTTTCTAGTCATTTGGACTCTTGCTATGACCATTTCACTTGGGGGTTTATCTAAGGGTATATGCAGGATCATGATGGGCCAAAAAGTGGAAATATGATGGATATCACAGGGTAGTGGCTGAGAATTTTACCCTCATGGATTGCAAAACCACCAAACCATTGAATCTGATTCTCAACTTCCACCAATATAAATTATGCTTACTTTGAATTTATTAAATAATTATTATTAATTTTCTATTTGAATCATTTAACCTAATCTGATAGGATGATTGAAAACATCTATAGTTAAACGATATCATATTTTTTGAATCCAAAACATGCATCACATCTCTATGCTTTGCATACTATAGGATTAAAAAAAGAAAAATTGAATGTATGAAGTTTTTCACCAAGTTAAGGTGTTTACATACCAATTTTTATATTTTTAAAGTTGTAATAAAAAATTCATAATTAATTATTTACTTCAAAAAATTACAAAAAATATGCATCACATTGGGACATGAGTCCTCTACTTATATCTAAAATCTTATAAAAAAATATTATCATTTTATTGTGGTTAGGGGTAATGTGACACCTACTTGTTATTTTTTCCTAAAATTTAAGCATTACTACTACTTGAAATTTCAAATTTTCACCAAATAGATTTTTTTAAAGTTTTAAATAAACCTAGTAGGTTAGAAACTAAATTCAATTTGATACATATTCTATTCTTACATATTTTGAAATAATATAGATAACTTATTCATTTTTTTACGTCAAGTTGCCTAACTCTGATTTTTTCTGAATTTTTTGCCACTTAAAGGCCTATTTTTTCCATGATGATCCTAGACATACCCCTAAGATAGTACATGTGGAACCTTTAAATTTAACTTCAAACCCATTCTCACTCATTTAGCCTACACTCAACAGATTGTGTTTTAGGTTTTGAACATAATAGACATTATGGATATCCCTCTTTTCATTATGCTTGTTTACTACTGTAACAGTACCTTTTCCTAGAGCATGTACCAAATGGTCATCTCCTAACTTGATCTTGGACCTAACTGTATCATCAAAACTAGTGAAAATATTTTTATTACCTGTCATGTGATTGCTGCAGGCACTGTCTAGTAGCCACGTGTCTTCTTTGTTATTGTCTTCTACTACTGAGCATGATAGAAACATTGATGGTGTTCCTTCTTTTGTGTTGGACACATAAGCTCTGCCCCTATTATGATCTGCTTGCTTCTTTTTTCACTCACTCTCATAGTGTCCATATTGTTTACATTAATAGCATTGTATATTTGACTTATCATATCTACCTCTTCCTTTGTTACTCCTACCTCTTCCTCTTTGGTTTTGAGGCTATGACAAAGGCTGCTCCAACTGATTCTCAACACTATCTCTATTATCAGACTAGGAAGAGCTTCAACCTCTTCTTCCTCTGCCTCTACCACTTCTGCCTCTTCCTCTATTGATTGTGGCTTGTGTTTTTAACGAAGTTTCTAAAGATTCATTTTTATTCTGCATTATGGACTCATGGTTCAACATTGAACTAGTCAACTCTTCTATGGAGTACTGAGAAAGATCCTTACATTCTTTGATTATAGTCACCAACATATCATATGAGTGTGGAAGACTTTTGAGAATCTTCTCCACAACTTTCCTGTCTGTGATGTCTTCACCATAGGCTCTTAGTTGATTTACTACATCCATGGCTTGAGAGATAAACTAATCGACAATTTCTATGTCTTTCATTTGCAAAGTTTCAAACTTTTTCCTCAATATCTGCAATTTAGCATTTTTTACCTTATCAATTCCATGATATGTAGTTGCAAGTATCTCCCAGGCTTGATGTGTGCTGGTTGCTGCTTCTATTTTTGGAAAGATGGAGTCTTCAACTCCATTGTGTAGATTCCATACGGCTCTAGAATCTTTCCTTTTGTTATCTACATTTGTATTCCTCTATGCATTGGTTATTGCAGCAAGGTCATTTGCATTGGGTTCTTCATATTTGGTGACTACGGCCTCCTAGCATTTTAATTTTTTTAGATAACTTTTCATTTTGATGGTGCACATGGCATAATTCTTATCATTTAGTATTGGTCCTTGTGTGCTAGGGTTACTAGTGGATACCATGGCTATTCCAATCTATTCATCCTTTTCTTAAGCTAAAAAAAAAATCTCTTTTCAAAAGTGCAGAGTTGTGTGATTACCTTAACCCACTCTTCTGCTAAAGAAAATGTGTGTGTTGGCGTATTTTCACCGTGTTAGGTTATGTCTCTGCAGAGGTCGAACTTGACTGGTTCACCTCAACACCTCAGTGTGCTGCAAGCTGCACATCTGGAATAGATCTCTATGCCTGGGAACACAACCGTTAGCTCTGATACCATGACAGTATTTTAGTAGAGGAAAAATGTTCTCAAAATAGATTGCATTAGTCTGAAACAGATCTAGAAAAAATACAGAGTAAAAAGATGGAGCGTTCGAGCTCATTAATGTTCTTATTAAATGCTACAACGAACTCCCTACTACCTATGTGTGACGTTAACAAAAACTAAAACATGAGTGACATTTATAGGTAGAGTCAATAATTACATCTAACACCAAGAACCTACAATCTACCGAGACTTCCCTATATAGATAACAATGATTAGGCCTTGTCAGAGGAACATATAGTTTTAGATCACTAATGGAAGGCACCTCATAAGTGGTAGAGTTGGCCTAAGAGCGAGTTGCACTTGGGAGCGTGAGGTACGCCAAATGGAGTGCGAGAATGGAAGGTGTTATTGTCGTCATGAAAGAAGAATGACCCCTGCAAACGAGACCTCCGCTTATCACTAAATAATTTAAATTTCTAGTGCTTTTGCAAGGCCCTTGGTTCGCCATACTCATCAAACCGCCAAAGGTATACGCCATATCGAAGCAACAATGCCATCGATCAAAGTCCCCGTATTTATTATGGGAAGACCGATTTCCTCCCCCTTTGGTCCGGGCAGCAATGAATTCACTTTATCCACCTTGTATATTTAGAGATTCACGATGAAATTTTTTTGCATCTCACCTTCATCTCAAACATTCCCCAATGGCCACTACTCATGATGAATCCTCTTGTAGCTTTAAAAGAAACCCCTCTACAAATGCACCTTCGGGAATGCGATGCGGAACCCCACGTGCCCACACCATTTACGAAGAATAAGGGTGTGGGTGTTGGGTGAGTTAGTGCCATAGAAAATGAAATTATGAGAACGGACACCCACACAAAAGCGCCCGCCAGCACGCGAGTAAACAACACCCGCAAAGGTAAAATCCACATTTGCAAGGATATAATGGACGTAACCGCCCCAACACGGGATGTAGGTAGGGTTCTATAGGAATTATTCGAGATGTGATCATGTTCTCAGCACAAGATTCATCCAATATGCCATATTGATACACCGCTGCTCAAAATATCGCCCACTTTCAATACTACCTACACCTCGCGTCCTTCATAGTGGGGTTGTTGAACAACATTACTCGAGTAATCAAAGGGACGCAAACACAGTAGAGCATCAACCCGCCACCTTTCATATTCTATTGTTGTGCTGTTCACGGTGCATGCGCATGTGGAGATCCTTTGCGGAGACGTCGTGCGAGATTGTCGTTGCGGGAGCAGAGAGGGCAACATCTACTACGATATGAAATTCTTCCCTAAAAGAATGCGAGGAAAAAGATGCGGCGAATCCGGTCGGAAAGGCACAGTGAGACCGTTGTAAGAAACAACACTGAACACCAAAGGTAACAACTTCTACAACAATTACACCCGTACCCCTCAAAAGGCAACCACTTTTGCGGAGACTTCACCTGCGAAAGTCACTTGTCTCTTCGCCGGCTGGACCACACCTACCTCCCACACACCATTCTCTGCACCTCCCTCATTCCTTGCAAACATCCACCACTATCCTGTCCACCTGGCACTTCGAGATTTTCACCCGAACAAGGCTACACTCCACCCCACCAATCGAGGGGTTTTACATGTTCAAACACTTTTGTTTTATTCACTCATGGTATTGAGTATTTTGTATCGATGATTTTTGATGAGTACCTATTAGTGTCTTGTTGTCTTTGACATCCAAGAATGTGCTCTCAATTCCAAATGCACCCATTCATCCCTACACTCTCATGGTACTAATTTATAACATATGTTTGTACTTGACTATGAGAATTTTGTTTATGCTTTAATGGTGTATTTAATTATGACTCTACATATGTTTGAAGCATCCTACACATTTGTTTTGTTCTTATCAATACCTTCAAGTACCCAAGAGGGGTCGATATAACCATGCGAGTATACTGCTGTTCCTAAAGACCTTTATTTCCCATGCAGAGAAAGTGTTGTGGGAATTTTGTGTCACCATGCCGTCATGGAAAGGCAATGTGGGAATGTTAGTCATGAATGTTGTTTTAGATGGCTTGATGGATGAATGCTTCCATGGGGTAACAGTCTATTTGAAAGGGGAGTGCAGGATAAATAATGATGGAAGTTGTGATAAGATTGTCGTTAGCATGATAGTAGGAGTAACGAATTTCACGAAAAAGATTTTTGCATCCTAGAAAACACCCTAGATCCACCTAAATCGTGTGAACTTAGCTTGAAAAATGTCAAAGGAATTGTCATAAGCATCAAGATCATCAGGTTTTTCAATCTTAAAATGCGGAATGTTCGAACGTGGAAGCCAAATGGTTCATTACTGGGACACCATCGACAGGAGCAATGAGTGGGGATTCTTCTTTGGAAAGGCACATGACAAAGGCTATAACCAACAACCAAGGAAAGCACAAACGAACGAGAGCAAGGCAAAAGTAGAGAAATAATGGGGGTCCTTGCCTTTGGTTGCGTGTGTGTGCAAATATGCACAAGTCCCAATTAGGCTTTTTGAAAGGTTCAAATGTTGTAAAAAACACAACAAAAAATTCCTAGAAATTAGGCAAAACAACCTATATCAGGACTAAATTTCCTAGGTGGAAAAATGAGTTGCAGATTGGGATTTTGTCACTAAATTCAACAAATTTTGAGTTGTTTCTAAGGTTTCTAGCTTGTATGTTGACTTGACGATTTGTAATTGTAGAATTTCACAGAAATTTAATGATCTAATATGCCAAAATGCAACCTATATGCACTTTCACTAATGCAAGATTTAGAAGCCCTAAATGCAAGTTAACTAATGTAAGATCTAATGCAAAGTTAATGTAAGCTAGATCCAGGATTACAATGTTCTCCAAATAAAAAATGCAGGTGTTCACATCAGGTTCACCAAAATGAACATAGGGAAATAGGGTACTCCACCTTTTGGGCAATGGAACATGCACAAGGGGACCTATTTCACTCTTAGTTCATTCAAGGATACCCTAGAGATGTCAACCTAATGATGCAATTAGGAAAAGAGATTGCTACAAGGTATCGTTTGGTGTGATTAAAGAGGGGGGTTCACCACTACACAAATGCTTAGAAAGAAAGAAATAAAAAAAGTGCAAATCTAACTATATGACCTAGAAAATAAAACTTGAAATTAGAATGAGAGACTAAGAATATCAAAGAAGCACCTGGAAGGTTGGAGATGACTAAAAAATATCTAAAAAACTTGAATTTTGTTGTTGTTGATGTGTACAGAGACTCATATGCTAGATTGGATGATTTAGTCCTATTCTAGGGTTCCCGAGCAGAAACACGAATCTCATAGTGACAAGTCAGAATCCACCAAAATCTAGAAAAATGCCTATACTGGGACTCATGTGCACAAGGTGGTGATTTATTCCCATTATTAGGGTTTTGCTAATAATTTTGTATCCTTTGGTGATTTTTTGTAGCTTTCATCTTGTCCAATTTCTAAGTCCGAAAAGGTTTGAATTCTGATCTATAGGTGAGTTTTCATGAAGATGACAACTTCTTGATAACTTTGAAAACTTTCTTCAATCTTCCAACTTTTTCTTCAAAGGATCTTCAAGCCTCAAAACACCTAGATCAAACCCTTGATATAAAGGCTGCAATCTTGTATGAAATGGCTAGCATGAATGTAGATCTTGACTCTTGACTAAATGCTTGATACTTGATCTTGAATGCTTGTTTGAATCATAAAACCCTACATCACAAATGTTAGCTAAAAAAACACACATGATGCATGAAGACTCTAACATGATGCTTAAATCTTGAATATAGCTCCAAAATGCTTGATAATCAACTCTTGAATGCTCTTGTTAAAGTACTCTTGATTGCTTACGAAATTCTAGGATTTCTTAGGTGAAATTATGTGAAATAATCTTGTATTTATACTTGTTTATGCCAAATTTCCAAAAATTACAATACTACAAGCCGACATCAGATCTAGGAGAATAAAATCCCACCAAGAATTGAATTCAAAATAGGTCCAAGCTAAAGCAGGACTCATATGCCAATTGGGGCATATGAGTCCTAGTAGCCTAAATTTGGGACACAAATTTCAAGAAATATTAAGTTCAGTTCCATATTCAAGATCAAGCCCCAAAACCTTGGTGGGACCCAGACGCCCAAGGTGGTGTATGTCTATATCACTAGATTTGGAGCACACAACCCAAAATCATGAATTTTGATTGGTCATTAGTTAAGTGTCAAGATTATAGTCATAGTAATGCATTAAATAAGGCTTTTGGATGCAAAGTAGGAGGAAATAAGGCATAAAGAAGCCTCATTTTAGTAGGGAGGGCCCAAAAAAGTGAAAATGTAAAGGGATATATTTTTCTACACTACAAAATGGTGAATAGTGAGCTTATTTGTTTGTAATGAATCCTTATTTAAAATTATTCTTGTGAAATTAAACCATGGATTTTATATGGGAAGGATAATGTAGAGATTGGAAGGTTAAATATAGCTTGAATGGAGCAACATTTGATTGAGCCTTTGAGGTAGGTGGAGTTTATTTTCAAGGGTTTCTATTTCAAAATAAGTTATTTGATAGATTTTAGGTGCTAGTAGAACCTTGGAAAAAGTTAAGAAATTTAGGATCTTGGAAATATTCCAAGTCTAGGAGAGACTTAAGAGCTTGCATTAAAATACATAGGCTATAGGAAGAAGGAGGAAATCAAAACAAAGGGGTATGTGATAACTCTACATGGGCCTATGGGGTTCAAGGGGATGCAAGGTCAAGTTCCAAACCTAGTGAGGAAATAATGAATATGAATAAGAGATGTGAGAGGGATTGACACTAGCGAGTCAAGAAAAGGGGAAGGATGGGAACCATGGGTTTCAGAAAAGTTGGAAGCAATCATATGTCTAGGGATAAAACAAGGACTAGAACCAAATAGAGTGTAGGAATAGGAAGTTTTAAAGATTGAGTTTCGAGAAGGATTTTAGAGATCTAGAGTTAAGAGGGACTAGGGATTGGGGATAGTGATGAAATGGGGATCAGTTATCTAGAGAAACTAGGGATTTGGGGGTGGATCTAGAGATGCAAAGTTCCATTGAAGTTTTGGGTATTGAAAGGAGTAGATACTATTGCATCTTAGGTACTATTAGGAATAATAAATATGGAAGGAAAGGATGGGGGAAGGATCATGGTACACAATTGAGGATGACACAGGGAGTTATAGGAATAGTCAAGAAACAAAAAAGTAGACTTTGAAATGTAGAAAAGGGTGAAAACCCAAGATTTTAACTCTAGGTTTTGGGATCCTTTTCCTAATGTTTCATTAAGAAATGGGGATGGTGGGGATTTGATGGATTTGGAAAAGATATAAGATTGAATTACAACATGAAAGGTGATTCAACCTACCCTTGACCAAATCTAGAATGGACCTAAGGATGAAATGAAATAATTCAACTAAACTAATGATGCAAATTACTATTCTGATGTAAATATAATAGATTTGAGAAGTCACAAACAACAATAGACTACAAAAATGGACTAAGAAGGACACTATGCACCTATTATTTAAATTTTGAGCTAAAAATATTGGACATAGGTGCCCTAAGCACAACTGTCCTTGTTGGGATAATTCAAATCTGATTTTACAGTCCTCTGGTGCCAGATAAGGGCTTCTATTCTCTACTTGTAGCATTGTCGGGTCATTGTTAGATATTTCTATAACTAGGTTTCCATGATTTTTTAAGGTGTATGGTTTGATTGCGACAATGAATAATTGATCTTCAAACTTTCTTCAATTTTCTTCAAACCTGAAACCTACATATTCAAAGAGAGAGGAAGGGTTGTGCCATTTAGGGCCTTGCATTAGTTAAACCTCGTGTTAGTGTTTTCACTTCCACAATGACATTGTCAATGATAAATGGATAAATGATAAAATGGAATGATAAATCAAAAAAATTCTACAACTAACCAACCTTCAATGGCTTCCTTAAATGATTAAAGTCATACAAATCTCATCAAGGCTTGAATTTCACTTGCTTGATTTACTACAAGGGTTAGATCTCATAAATAATATAAAACATAAAAATGAATGAACTCACATACACTTTTACATGATTCTTGGATCTTGAATTTATGTAATAAATCTTGTAATGGTTGCTCTTGATAATACTTGAGATCATAAATTTTGCCAATAATTTCTAGACATCCTTTATCATGCAATTGTAGACACCTAAAAATGACCTAGGCCTGCAAGCTTCATTTTTACCACTTTCATCCTAGCATAATTATGGCATTTAATTATGTCTTTGGTCCACATTCGACTATTGATTAAATAATTCATGATTATTTAATTAATTCATGTCCTTTCATTCCTCTTGATTATTAAATAAATAAATTGTATTTATTTATTAAATACATCATTAACTGTCTAAGTCTTTCTTTAATTAAATAAATTTCTTTAATTTATTTAAATTCCCTCTTCTGCATTTAATTCTTATTGATTATTAAATAAATGAATTTCATTTATTTATTTAATACGTCACTAGCTGTCTTAATTAAATAAATTCATTAATTTATTTAATTAATTAGTCTTATCTGCTAAATTAAATAATTAAATTTAATTATTTAATTGCCAATTTCATATTCTTCTCATTTTAAATAAATTAAATTATTTAAAATGTCGTGTCAATCTTAACTGTCAGTCCTTTTTGATAAATAATCTGAAAATGATTATTTATTATCTCTCAAAATCCATAATTTGAATTATTTTAATTCAAATTAGTAATTAATCTTCCAAAAATCAAGCAATCGGGCAGATTCTTGATTTTTCAAGTCTTATCTTCAGTCCAAATCTTATCTCTTTGATTTTTTGAATCTTGCAAATCAGGAAATCTTATCTTATTGATTTTTCAAAAATCTTCATTTTCTAATTAATTTGTCTCATTTATTCTCCACCGTCGATCCAATTTTATTCTGACCATTCAATTAAAGATTTTTCCCTAACCCTAATTAGGGATTCTCAGGTTTAATCTGGATCGTTCATTTTAGGTTCTCATCATTGATTTATCTAGTCCGTCCATTCGAAATGGCTTTTTCTATAAAATGCCATCTTCTTCTCATTTTTCGAACACACACACATGCTGATATTTTGCGTAATTATTATAGGCATTTACTTAGTTTCACATTTATTGTCATAGGCAATTGTAGTATTTCAATATTGGCATTTGTTTTAAGCATAGGCATAGACATTGACTTTTAGACATAGGCATTTAGACATATCAAATCCTTCAAGACTTGTTGTAGGACTTAGGCAATTCTAGATTGCTCGGAAGACGAATCTGAGGGCAACATTTTCCAGCAAGCAAGAAGGTATTATGAAAGGGAATCATGGAGGTATCAACAATCAGGTATAATTGTTCTTTTGTTTACTTCCTTTGTGTTTCGTAAAATATTTGGATTTCGTTTATTATTTATTGTTTATTGCTAACTCTCTTAATCTGAAGAAATTCCTTGATTACATTGGTGAACCCGACATATTTGGACAAATAAAAAACCATTTTTGGAGTTGGTTTCTTCTTGTTGTAGGGCTTGTTTGGTTTTTGTTGCAGGTTTGGCATCATTATGGACAAAGCCGAAGATTTGACCATAACTTTCAAACGGCTATGTATTTGCTCACAAAATGTTTTTTGTAGCTTTGGGACAACATCACGCACTTTTATTCCAAAAATCAGATTTTTGGGATCTGTTTTTCATTTTTTATAATTATTTTTCTATTTATGATAAAAAAATTAATTTCGGGAGCAAATAATCAAATTTTTTAGATATGTTTACATTTCTGGAGAGCTCTTTGAATTTTAATAGGGGTATACTCTTTAGTTTTTAAATTTGGATGTGCAATTATTAGTCAAAAAATAGATTTTTGGAAATTTGGGTTTAACAAAGATTGGCTTATATCTCTCCCACGGTTGCAGATCGGATCACAAAGTTTTTTTTGTAGATTTTGGATAACATCAGACGACTCCAGTAAAAACATCAGAATTTTTAGAGCTTTTTTGTATTTTTTATAATTTTTTTATGATTTTTCATAAAAAATTAATTTTAGGTGCAAAACAGCAATTTTTTCTGATTTATTTAATTTTTTGGAAACCTCTTGAGATTTTAAATAGGATTTATTCTCTGTATTTTTCATTTTACTATCAAAAAATTTCTAAAAATCAGATTTGTTGTGACTAGCTAGCTCTCTAATAGTTGTGACTAATCTTTGCTTGTAGCGTGTGGCGATCCCTATTCGTGTGTCGAAGACCATTGCATAAGGAACTACTAATCTTTTGTTTATAGGTTTGAATGTCAAAGACAAGATAAACAAACATTGTGCTTGTTTTTCTTTCATAGATTAGCAAACATTTGATTTTGGTGCATATAAAAAGAACACATGTCTTCTTTGATTGATTGTGCTTGCAAGATGGTAGGTGAGTATGCTCTCACTTGGTGAAAACCTCATGATCAGAAAACTAGACCCATCTTTATTTGTTAATTACCCTTCACGATTTGGTATATCAGAGTATCCTCTCCCCTTGTGCATTCATGTGATCCTGGGTGTAAGAGAAACGGTTACTAACTCTAGAACTTGAGCCTGTTCTGGTGGGAAAAAGTACTCACCCCAGGATGACTCAGACTGGTAGCACCCTGACACCGAGGGACTTCCAGCCGGTATATAAAAGTGGGTTCTTGGGGAAACCCCAAGAATCATGAGTGTGGTTCTAACGAGATGGATCTGAAAGGGGACTCTCGCCGCATGGATCATGCCCCACGAACGGAATGCCCAAATTAAAAACCTCTTGTCTTAGTGTCCAACCGTTCTTTGGCCGTTGCTTAGTATAGTGCAGGGTACAGTATCATGCCCGAAGACACTCACTACTGATCCCCTTGAGTAGAGATAGCAGTTCTTGGGAAGTCACTACCCAAGAATTCAAATTTGGTGTGCTCGAATGACGTTAATGAGCCGTGGAGGGGAGCCAATGCCACCAAAATTCTAAGCTATCCGCTCTCGAGAAGGAAAGGTGTTTATCACCAATCCGGGGTATATCGGTGGGCTATACCAAGTATACAAACCCTTGGCCTTTTGGCCTTTTAGGATTGTACTTGTCTCATGTGTGCTTGCTTACAGTCAAAATATCGTGCTTGCAAATGTTTTCTGGATACTAAAAAAAACCAAACAACGGTCAAACATCTAGAAACAACCAAGTCAAACATTGAACCTTTTTCTGATCCATTTCACAACATGAACATGCAATCTTCATCAAAAAACATTTTTGAACCATTCATACAAAGATACCAAAATGGACGAGTATATTTCAAAGACATAGAAGCTGCAGCGCAAAATCCTGACATAGTCTCCTTTGTAAAAAAATATATCTTACGTGACCCTCAAAGGTATCTAGCCATGCTTTTGGACTTAGGGGCTAAGTTACCACAAGGCTTTGACATAAATACTTTGCCACCATCTGTCTACCCTCACAATCAATAGTCACTTGACACAAATCCTGCCATTAATTCACAACAAACGTCCACTTATCACCCTTATCCTAACCTTGACAAGGGAAGCCAACTATCAACTAGTCCATTCCAAACCTCCACATCATATGCTAGTCCTTCACCTATTAATCCCGTCCAAGTCTGCATCCCTTATCAACCATCTACCAACTCATGTCAAGTCCCCACATCCTACCATATTGATCCGGTCCAAGTCTCCATGTCCTATTTCAATCAACCTTACACCAATCCAGTCGAAGTCTCCATGTCATATCCTTGTCCTTCAATAGTTAATCCAGTCCAAGACTCCCTGACATATCCAATCCAAGACTCCATGTCATATCCGGTTCAAGTATCAATGTCATACCCTAGTCCTTCACATACAGGTCCAATGCAAGTACCCATGTCATATACTAGTCCTTCACATACTAGTCCAGTCCAAGTCCCCACATCCTATCCTAGTCCATCATTCATTAATCATTTTCAAGTCATCCCCTCACAAGCCACATCTAGTCATGAAAGTTCTTTCATAGTCCAAAGTCAAATCCAATTTAATAAACTTGAGAATACATGTCAAAATGAAAGTCCAAAGCATGACCTTATAACATCACCCTCATGTCAAGAACAAGGTAGTCCATCCCATGACCCTATTTCCGATTGTATCATCCATGACAACCCCATATTTGACCAAGACCCTACCATTGACCAAGAAGTCCAAATCCATGACAACCCCATCTTCGACCAAGACCCTACCATTGACCAAGAAGTCCAAAATGATCCACTCCTTGACCTTTATGCCATTTATGATCAAACACTTGATGACCCTATACAAGCCTCGACTATTGACACTTCCCATGATGAGAAACTTGCCTCCATGGGACACATAGACGATATTCCTACAGAACAAGAATCTCCCACTAGGGACATGATTGCATATGATCAAGTTATAGCTAAAATCATTGGGCTCTATGACACTAAACATAATGATGGCTTCGACATTTCCTTGGAAGCACCAACAAAATCATCTGAACCTGACATGTCACATGATTAGACTAAAGATATCAGTCAGGAATATGTCCAACATGAAAATGAAGCTAAGACACTTTATCAACTAGGGTCATCTATCTTTGTCAGAGCAGGCTTTCTTGCAGACGAAAATATTACAAGTGACAGTGTCCATAGACATCATGATGGGTTAGCATCTTGCTTTCAAAGCAACAAATACCCCATCGCAAACAAAATCTTTCAAAGCATGCAATATCAAGGCAAAGGACTAGGCATACACAAGCAAGGCATTCTTGAACCAATACAACTTTAGGCAAATTACAGACATCAAGGTCTTGGGTATTCTTCAGACAGTAAATCAAACGATGTCAGTGGTACCTCCTCGATACTAGGGGTAACCTTGTCAGATACAAACGTCAAAATGGAATCCATGAGAAATCCTTGTCATAAGATTGCTGCCAACACCCCCTCCACCCACACCATGAGTAGTCATTCCATCATAAATAAACCTTCCCTTTGGGACCAACAAAAACAAAAGTCTTACAAGTCAAAAGATCAAAATCAAATGTCAAAGGCCATTGAATCAAACAAAAGGACAAGTGAACAAATGAAATTAAAATGGATCCCAAAGAAAGATGGATCAAACAAAGACACCAAGTCAAATACAAAAGTCAATCACAATGTGGAGCCACAAGACAAGAGGAATCCCACATATAACACATGTCCACCTCCTTCAAAATGGTCATCCATCAAGGCATATAAAAGTGTTGGTTCCAAACACCATCCCTCCAAAATCCGTCATCCACCATCCTAAGTTTGGAAAATAAAAAGTGATTCGTCCAAATGTCCAAACAACCTTTCCATGTCCACCATCATTTGTCATAATCCTACATCTTGCCTAAATTCCAAAAATCCTACATCACAAATCCATCACATCATGGCAGCAACTCTTTACCACAAGGACTGTCATGGCACTCTATTGCGATGTGCATATTTTGATAAGGCCAACTCTAGTATCAAAAAGGATCACAATGACATCGATCAGCTGTATACAAGTGCTACGATCCTGACAAGACAACTCCTTCAGCAAGGTCATTATTGGCATATCATGGCACCAGTCTCTACATCGGCACCGTTAGTGGATTCAGAACAGTCAGTGGTTATGTAAAGCATCCAGGCTATCCACAAAATCAGAAATACAAAAAAAATTTGAAAAATTAAAAAATCATCACCCTAATGAAAACCTGGCAAACAGGCATCTTGGTGACACCAAAGAAATCAAAAATTCAAAAAAAATAGTAAAGAGAAAAATTTCATCCAATGGTGAAAACCTGGCAAACAGGCGCCCTGGATAAGTACCATGATGAAAACTTGGCAAACAGGCATCATGTGTAAAATAAATCGTCTATGTGGACTCTTACACTTGGGGGCAAGTCGTCTCATTTCCCATGCCTTCCTCAGGACATTGACATCCGACCATTTCATTCATATCATTTTCATACATTTTCCCACCTACCTTGGTCTTGACATAAAACTGGCACACATAAATCATGCTTTGGGAAAACTCTTGACATGTCTATCCTTCGGTCATACACGATTCATGAAATATCATGTCATTGACTGTCATAGTCTTATTGTCCTTATATGACATAGTCCTTGAAAATCAAATGACATTCCCTTAGTCTCATGTCTCCCATCCTTTACCAAGGCCACCTTTTGTCCTTTTATGCTTGTCACCTATCTTGGCTTTCCCTTGTCAAATGGTCTAAGGAAACTCCATCATCCCATCTAGCCCTAACCAAGTCATTCCAAATGCAACGAGTCCAATTCATACAAGCACATTATCCAAAATGTTACTAGACTGCATTCCTAGCCCAGCGGTAGACCTCCATACTTTCATCACATTATTGTCATTGTCCTCACGTTGTTTTGGGATGTGCCCTTCCCACGTCAAACAACGTTTTCATCACATGTCAATTGGTATTCAGCTTGACTAGGGGCACAATCATGTTTTTCCTTAGATTCTCATGTGTAGGCATCAGTCATATGCATTTGTCACGATCCTCTTAAACGTCAAAATCCAAAAACATCGCAAAATGTCCTGAAAAAAGACAAAAACATCATAAAATGTCCTAAAAAAAGACAAAAACATCATAAAAAGTCCTGAAAAAAGACAAAAACATCATAAAAAGTCCTGAAAAAAAGACAAAAACATCATAAAATGTCCTGAAGAAAGACCAAAAACATCATATAAGTCCTGAACAAAGACCTAAAAATCATAAAAAATCCTGAAGAAAAACACAAAAATATCCAAATCAATGTCAAAATCCTAAAAATGGAGTCAAAGTCAGTCATGTCAGTTAGTCCATGTCATTGTCGAACTACGTTGTCTCTGCGCATTTGCTACGTAGGCAAGGCCATCAGTCGATGAGTCCCCGAGACATTAGGTCAGTCCTTTTAGGTTGGTCCAAATAAAATCATGGTATTTGTCACAATCGTCACATCAGTCAAATAAGTCGACATAGTCAAATCCCCGACACAAGATGTACTATTTGAAATGTCAATGTCAAAATTGGTCAAAAATTAGACAACACAAATTCAATCAATCATCATATAGTCAATATTAGTCAATTTGCCAAAAACAATGTCAATCTCTATCAGCTTTGGTCCTCTTCAAATGTGTCCTTCTTGGAGTTAGACCTCACAAATGTCCTTTTTCCTTTTTTCGTGATGTGTCCTTCCCGACAATAGCTCCCCACAAACTATCAACACTGGCTAAATTAAGTAAAACTTAAATCATTAAAATCACAACCGACAAGAATTAATCTTTGGCAAACAAACATTGGCAAAACAAAATTGCATGGTCAGTTAATCTTCTAGTCTTCTTGTCTTATCTTTTGGCTATCTTGGGTTACTTGGTCTTTATATTTTGCATCGGGTTTTGTCTTTTTGGTCATGTTACTAGCTACCCTGGCAGGATGTCCCATGGGCACGGTAGAGGCGAAGGACGCTCGCTCATTTTTTATTTTCTTTTGACTGCTATCCGTGGATTGTCTTGACAAAAGACCCGGGCACCGCCTAGGTAAGGAGTTATTAGGACATTCCTGGCCTCGTGGATCGTCTCTGCTTTTCAAATGGATGACCTTACACCTTGGTCTACTTCATATCATGGTGTTTGTTGTCCATTTGTGTCATTTTACTGCCCAATGATGATTAAGAGCAATAAATATTAAAGTTCTACTATATGTTTTGAAGGAGTTCGTCTAGGAACTAGCATGCATCTTCTTTAGCCTTGTCATCTTCTCTCTCTCATCTCATATAGGCATTGCATCCATATCATCATCCATATCTTTTGCACTAACATTTCTTTGTCTCTTCATATTCTAGTTTTCTCACCAATTTCGAGAGCACACCCATGTTCTTGGAACCCTGCCTTTCCTCTCGAGAAGCATACTATAACCCTCCGCTATTCTTCTCATCTTATTTGGCACTGGGCATACTTTTGATTTCATGTTTTCTTTGTCACAATGCTACGTTTTACATTATGACAAAGAGGCAAATGTAGACACCTAAAATGACCTAGGCCTCGCAAGTTTACTTTACCACTTTCGTCCCAGCATAATTATGTCATTTAATTATGTCCTTGGTCCACATTCGACTATTGATTAAATAATTCATGATTATTTAATTAATTCATGTCCTTTCATTCCTCTTGATTATTAAATAAATAAAGTTAATTTATTTATTAAATACGTCATTAATTGTCTAAGTCTTTCTTTTTAATAACAAATTTCTTTACCGACGAAATTCCCCTTCCGCATTTAATTTATTGATTATTAAATAAATGAATTTCGGCTTTATTTATTTAATATGTTTACTAATCGCCTTAATTAAATAAATTGATTAATTTATTTTAATTAATTAAATCTTTATCTCGCTAAATTAAATAATTAAATTTAATTATTTAATTAATTATATTCTTCTCATTTTAAATAAATTAAATTATTTAAAATGTCATGTCAATCTTAACTGTCAGCCCTTTTTGATAAATAATCTGAAAAAGATTATTTATTATCTCTCAAAATCCATAATTTGAATTATTTTAATTCAAATTAGTAATTAATCTTCCAAAAATCAAGCAATTGGGCAGATTCTTGATTTTTTCAAGTCTTATCTTTAGTCCAAATCTTATCTATTTGATTTTTCGAATCTTGCAAATCAGGCAATCTTATCTTATTGATTTTTCGAAAATCTTCATTTTCTAATTAATTTGTCTCATTTATTCTCCACCGTCGATCCGATTTTATTCTGATCGTTCGATTAAAGATTTTTCCCTAACCCTAATTAGGGATTCTCAGGTTTAATCTGGATCGTTCATTTTAGGTTCTCATCATTGATTTATCTCGTCCGTCCATTCGAAATGGTCTTTTCTATAAAATGCCATCTTCTTCTCATTTTTCAAACACACACACATGCTGACATTTTGCGTAATTATTATAGGCATTTACTTAGTTTTACATTTATTGTCATAGGCAATTGTAGTATTTTAATATTGGCATTTGTTTTAAGCATAGGCATATATATTGACTTTTAGACATAGGCATTTAGACATATCAAATCCTTCAAGACTTGTTGTAGGACTTAGGCAATTCTAGATTGCTCGAAAGACGAATCTAAGGGCAACATTTTCCAGCAAGCAAGAAGGTATTATGAAAGGGAATCATGGAGGTATCAACAATCAGGTATAATTGTTCTTTTGTTTACTTCCTTTGTGTTTCGTAAAATCTTTGGATTTCATTTATTATTTATTGTTTATTGCTAACTCTCTTAATCTGAAGAAATTCCTTGATTATAGCAATATTTAGGTATTTATATGCAACTATTCTAATTTCCTGAAAATTAAATTTCAACAACTGACTTTAGACATTTGAATTTTAAATAATAAAATGTTGACATCAAGACATATTTGAATTTGGATCCAAATGGGGGGACATATGTGCCCTAGGGTCCCACACCTATTTTCTAGGAATTAAGAAGTTGGGGATACATTATTAAATAAATGCATTTGATTTGTGATTGTAATTTATCAAAAAATTATAAAATGGGCCACATAATACCTAATTTAGGAAATCAGGTTTTCAATTAGGTCCAATTACATAAGGGGTAGCAAAAAATAGTGTAAAATTATCATGGGTCATAACTTACAATGCTACAATTAGCCCCACTTTAGTGAGAGTGTGAACTTATGCTCAAAATCACACTAAAGTAGAAAATATATGTCAAGATGGGTCCAATTGTCCAAATGTTGAAGAGATAGGATGACAATAAATCTAGAGGGTGTATAAGCCCCCAGGATTCATGATCCCATGGTAAACCAACATAAGCACAATAGAACACACATGTGTGTAATGTAGTAAGACAACATACACATGACAAAAACATGAAGCATATATGATGAAAAAATATGAGATAATATAACACATAAATGAAAACAAAATGACTAAAAACACAATGAAAAAACAATGTGAACATAGAAAATACACAAAAGACACACAACACAACACAAGGTTAGTAATAAAGAACTCAAGTCATTAAGGCTGCAAAGAGACCTCAATCTTAAATATATCTCAAATACCAAATTTCATCCATCAAATAAACTTTAGTCAAAAGAATACTCTCATGAGGATTGTGTTATTCCACATTGCTCATGAGCCACATGGATCCTCTGGCTAGCAAGTTGTGTTATGCTAGGTATCCATGTAATATGATGGGTTCCACAAGGCTAGAAAGCTACATTATACTAGACACTCATGAAACACATCGATCTACTATCAAGAAAGTTGTGCTATGCTTGATGACCATATTAATAAGGGAGCTCAAGTTCATGACCCAACAAGCTCTATTATGCTTAATCCATGAACTATCTTTCCAAAACCTCATGTAACAAGGTGCATAAAATTACCTATGAAGGAGGATAAAAAACTCACCTACGAAGGTGCATAAATGATAATATCACCCACAAAGTCACATAAATGAAAAGATCACTTACGAAGGTGCAAAAATAGAAAACTCACCTATGAAGGTGCAAAAACTCACTTATGAAGGTGCATAAGACAAGGTCAAAACCTCTAGGGGTGTTATAAACAACACCACTACAAAAGGTTCTTTACAATTTGATAAAGGGGCATTGATTAATACATGAAGGGTCACACCTTAGGGAATATCACACATGAAATCACAACCAAGAGGCTCAGACAATTGATGGAATAAAAAGATAACACCTTAGGGAATACTAGGGTTAGTATTACCACAAATGGGAACATCATATGCCAATAAAATTCATACATTTGGAGGATATCAATCCTAATATCACCAAAAAAGAGATCCAACATAGATTGAGAAGGCCACACTACAAGGTCGCACTTTCTAGGAAATGTATGCTATCATCACTAAAAAGGTACCATTTTTATGCAAATAATAAGCAGGGGACCAGATGCCCCCATTAAAATGTTGTGTACTTGCTACACTAATGTTTTAAGAAGATAAAAAGGGATCCCTTTCTATAAGGAATGTACCTAACACAAGGCTACCTAACTTGATGCAGGAGCATCTAGGGTGTAAGAGCAATCTTGGGTCAACCAAAAAAGAAAATGTTGTTTCTTTTCAATAAGAGATAAATTGGCTAGATTTTGCTGAGTATGGGGAATGGATTTTATGTTATGATGTTTTGAAATATTGCAGAAGTTTGGGCATTGGGCCTCAGGGTTATCTCTTATCTTTTGTCAAAGAAGAAAGAGTTAATAACTTTCTACTTAGTCTAATAGGGTTTCACACTTCAGGCTTATAGGTTACTTTTTGCTCTGAGAGATTGGACATTAGGTTTCTGTGTTAAGTCTTGCACCTTAACTTAAATATTAAGGGATGTAAATGGTATGGAGAAACATCGAACCTTGACACCCGAAAGGGTAGAAGCTGGCAAAGGATATGTTTTGGGCTTCAAGATTCAGAGATGAGGCTTACATCTTATACAAAAGATGGTAAGCAGTATGATGGATGCACAAAATATGACATATGAAAATATCATACACTTTAATATGTTTTTGCACTTTGGAGTCTCAAAGGTTTGAGCAATGGTTTGTGATAGATACAAAGGATGGTAAAAGGTAAAGGGTAAGGCCAATGGCTAAATCTTGATAGGTTTAGAGAAGCTTCCAACTTCGTTGTTTAGGCTTGTATATTAAGCTCTTCAAATAATTTAGGTATGAAGTAACATGGATAATTGACCCTTGATCCCCAACAAGTATGACAAGTGGTTGAGTCCCATCATTCTACAGGAAACATATTTTGATTTGGTTTAACTGTTGTAGGAATGTGGTGTTGTGACAAGTGGTAGAGAGAAATTGGATGGGTAGATTCACATTGTTGTTGTGAATCATCAGTGTTCTATGATCTAATTAGATGATGATGATTTAAAGGTGAGATGGATTAATGTATCCAATGTTTTATGGAACAAATATTTAGATTCATGGTTTGCATGGAATGATGACACATACAAAGAGATCATTGCTTTAGTTTGGTTTATTGTTGATTGGAAGTAAAAAAAAATACTAAGGATAGATGGTTGAAAGAATTAAATGAAGAACAAACCTTAAGTTACAAATTTCTAAGAATATAAAATACAATGAACCTAGGAAAGATTGTAGTGATTGAGGTAAAGAATATTTCTTGTTGGTGAAGCTAGGGACGAAAAGATATAATCCATTAGAAAGGGATAGTAGGGCTAGCTTGGTGGTAAGGTCTTGGATATAAGGTTCATGAGAGTATAAGATAGAGTTTGTTTGAGATTTGTAGATTTTGCAGATTCATGTTATCAGAAATCCCATGTGGTTAAATTATAATGTAGTAATGCCATTTTCATTTTAGTGATAATAAAAGATCTTAGTTTCTATCTTTCATTTGTTGTGCTATTCTTTGTTGTTGTTGTGGATTTGAGATTGTAAGGAGAGTACCCTTAATCAAGTGGTATAAGAGCAAGAGTTCCTAAGTGTGCAGAAAAATCATCAAACATGAGGCAATTTGCACCAAGACTTTTAATTGTGGGTCTATGAGAAAATATGCCTCCATGAAGAAACCATGGTGGGACAAATGTTGTAATAGAAGAGGGTTTTAGAGCCCTCTAGAGAAAAATTCAAGCACTGAAAGAGGAGTTGTGTCAAGGATTTGATGTTAGAAGAAGAGATGAAAGTGAAGATGAAGTTGAAGAAGAACAATTTGAGGAAAAAGTAGTGGCTAGAGATACTGAAGAGGATAGAATTTTGAACTTCCAAGATTCGAAAGAGACTGAAGATTGATTTTTCTACATTTTTTGGAAACCTTAACCAAGAAGAGTTGATCGATTGGATCAATTATATGGAAGGTTACTTTTAGTTTGAAGAGGTGGAATATTCTAAGAGAGTCAAATTTAAAAAAGCCAAGCTAATAGGTCATGCCAGTATATGATGGAAAGAGGTCCAATTGGAAAGAAACCAAAAAGGAAAAGAGAAAATAAAAATATGGCATTAAATGGTGGTAAAGCTAAAGAGAAAATTCATTCCTCTGGACTATGAGCAAGATTTGTTGAAAAAGATGCAAGGATTGAAACAAGTGGGAAAATCTATCAAGGAGTACACTGAAGAATTCTACCGAGTCCTAATAAGAGAAAGTCATTCTAAGGACAACAAGGAGAAATTTACCAATTACATAAATGGCTTGAAGTATTTAGTACTCAAGAAGAGTTGAGTTTGGTGAGAATGTTTACCATTTAAGATGCATACCAGTTTTCATTGAAAGTCTACTGAGAAAAAGCTAAAAAGGAGATTTGAAACTAAATAAAGAGGTTGTGGTGGAAAGATTGGTGCATTGTCATATGGTGTCTGAAGTGAAGATCAAGACAAGAATGAAGGATATAGTAGTAGTTAGAACTAGAATGGAAATAATGCCTATCTCCCTTGAGATCAAAATAATGGAGACCAAAAAGAAAGAGGAAGAGGAAGAGGGATAGGAATAGGAGGCTTCTGTGGAACTTATTTCTAGTGTCCAGGAGAAGAGGTACATAGATAATTTGAGTGTCCTCAACATCAAGGAAAGAAAAATAGAAGACCTGAGGGTGATTCCCAAGTTTCACTTGTAGATGAAGATGCTAATTTTTTACATTCTAAAGAAGTAGAAAGAGGAGAGGTTCTTGCCACCAAGAGAGCCTTACTACACGAGGAGAAAGAACCTAAACAATGAAAGACCTTATTCTACGCTCGATGTAAGTCTGAAGGTAAACTTTATAATATCATTGATGGAGGTAGTACTAATAACTTTTTATCATAAGAAATGGTTAGTAAATTGTAGTTGGAAAGAAGAAGCCATCTGAATCTATACCAAATTGGTTGGTTGCAAGATGATTGTAAAGTTTTGGTAAATGAACAATGTATAGTAAAATTTAAGATAGGTGATTATCACATGATGAAGTTTTATGTGATATAATGTCTATGGATGTTTGTCACTTGTTATTGGGAAGGCCTTGGTAGTTTGACAACTGTGTAGTGCATGATGGGTATGCCAATACATACACCTTGGTAAAGGATGGAATCAAACACGAGTTGAAGCCCTTGAGTAAGGAAGAAGTAAATGTATGTAATAAAACCAAAATTTGTTTGGTTAGTTAATGGAGTTGAAAAATTAATGAAAGAGGATGAGGATAAAGATTGTTATTTTCTAATGCAAGTTGCATCAATATGGATTACACTCAAGGATCACCTGATTGACGGGATTAGATGAAAACTGTCCCCACCAATAGGGAGAGAGACTGTTGTAGGGATAGTTGAGAAAAAAGTTCAGATAATTAAAGCAAAAAGATAGATTTGGGATGAGCATCAGATCTAAAACTTTTATGAGTCAAACTAATGAAAAATTTCTTTTCTACTTGTCATGGGTTTTTGATGCAGGAGCATTTAGGGAGTAAGAGCAATCTTGCATCAACCAAAAAAGAAAATGTTGTTTATTTTCAATAAGGGATAAATTGGAAAAAAATTTATGTTATGATGTTTTGAAATATTACAAAATTTTGAGATTTGAGTCCTGGGATTATCTCTTATCACTTTCTAGAGAAGAAAGCGTTAGTCATTTTCTGCTTAGTCTGATCGATTTTCAAACTTCAGGCTTATAGCTTGCTCTTTGCTCTAAGAGATTAGACATCGGGTTTCAATGTTAAGGATTGTGCCTTAAATGTTAAGGGATGTAAAGGGTATGGAGAAACTATAAACCCTGACACTCAAAAGGGTCAAAGTTGGACAAGGATATGTTTTAAGATTCATGAGTTTGAGATGAGGCTTACACCTTATTTAGAAGATTGTAAGCAATATGATGGATGTGAAAAATATGACATTTGACAATCTCATACACTTTTTTTTTCACACTTTAGAGTCTCAGAGGTTTGAGTAATGTTTGTAATAGATGCAAAGGATGCTAAAAGGTAAAGGGTAAGGCTGATGGTTGAACCCCAACAAATTTGGAGAAGCTTTAGACTTCATTGTTTGGGCTTGTCTCTTAAGCTCTTCAAATCATTTGGGTATGAAGTAAGAGGGATTAGCGACTCATGATCCCTATAAAGTATGACAAATGGCTGAGTCCTATGATTTTGGAGGAAGTATATTTCTACTTGGTTTTACCAATGCGGGAATGTGGTGTTGTAACATGTGGCAGAGAGTGAAATTAGCTAAGTAGATTCACATCATTATTGTGAATCACATGAGTGATCTATGATCTAATTAGATGGTGATGATTTAAAGGTGAGATGAATGAATGCATATGATGGTTTATGGCACAAATTTTTAGATTTATGGTTTGCATGGAATGATGGCATGAAAAAAGAGATAACCACTCCAATTTGCTTTGTTGCTGATTAGATGTAAGCATTGGTACTAAGGAAAGATGGTTGAAATAAGTAAATGAAGAAAAAAACCTAGGTTACAAATTTCTAAGAATAGAAAATACAATGAACCTAGGCAAGATTGCAGTGCTCGAGGTAAAGAAGATTTCTAGCAGGTGAAGCCAGGGATGAAAAGATATAATCTATTAGAAAGAGAAAGTAGGGTCATCTTGGTGGTCAGGGCTTGGATGTAAGGGTCATGAGAGCATAGGATAGAGTTTTTCTAAGATGTATAGATTTTGCATATTCATGTAATCAAAAATTCCATGTGGTTAAAATGTAATATAATAATGTCATTTTCATTTTAGTGATAATAAAAGATCTTAGTTTCTTTCTTGTATTTTTTGTGCAATTCGAGCTATTGTTGTTGTGGATTTGATATTGTGAGGGGAGTACCCTTCATCATAACCCCTTTTTTCCCAAGTGTAGGGACAAATATGAGCAAGTATGGATGATGATGCACTACTCTTTGCAAGATGAAATATAATTGAATAAAGCCTAGTTTATACCCCCATGCATGGTAGTGAGTATGTTATGATACTACAACTATCACATGGCAAGGAGCAAGGCACATATATGTTAATATATCATTTATTCAAATTGATAATTGTAAGAATCAAATTCTTACAATTTATTCTTTAAAGAACCACATTCATTAGTAGTATGCCCAAATATTATATGATATACATAGTAGGATTTGTTTTTATTATTTTGTTTTCGATCTTTTTGTTGGTGCATATGTGGTAATGTAATTTTTCCAAAGTTTAGAAGTGTAGATAAATTATGCTCGGTCTTTGATAAAGGATGTGGAGTAGGTAGCATACCTTTCTTAATCAAACCATTGACTTCTTATGTCTTGGTTGGTGGACAAATGTTTGATGCAAAGGTGAAGGACAAGTGGTAACCTATTCCTTTTATGTCTTCAGATGGTGTTTTTTCCAAAAGGGAATGGATTTCTTGCTCTTTCTTTTTGTCACATCCTTGTTTTGTCAGAATCTTAAAACCTTAGCCATAACATTGCTCCAAGCTAACAGGCGTGCTTATAATTTTTTTCTCATATGATAGGAGATTGGGTGATATGTTTTCCTTGTGGTTGTTATTAATAGGTACTTCCATACGCATTGGTTAAGGTATGCATTGTAAGTCACTTTCCTTATGCGATGTGGAAAATATTTCAAGTGGTGGCATGATGGGTGGTACAGATTTTTGATATGGGTGATTAGGTCATTCTATTGAAGGGAAAAGGACCACATTATTCTTGAGGTTGGGAAAGGTATTGTTTATAAATTCATTCATGATGTGCTCTTCCTATCTCAAAATATCTTGATTAAGAAGACATGCATTGGGAGATGAAGGATCTTGAGTTTCATCATATGAATTAGGGTCATTGTGAAACACACAACTTGAAACATCAACCAAGAATTTCAAGGAAGTCAAAATATTACCAAAAAATTGAGCCATTTTGAACATATGATACTTGCACTAAGGTTCAAATTGTTATGTAATAGGTAACCGGAAAACATACAATAGATTTGGATAGAGTATTCTAAGAGGTATTTGTCATAAGATTCTAAGCCATAAAAAGTGTGACTAGGGCACCCAGGGTGTTTATGTCTTGGATAGGGTATTTTAAAATTCGAATTCTAGTTGTCTGTGATACTATTTGAGGTTTTTGTGTATGTGTGCAAACAGGTCTAGTAGTGAATGTTTTTCTAAAATTTATTGAAATTAAGGCTATGTAACACAAAATATAAATATGCAACAATATTGAAGATATTTGAAAAATAAATGACAATTATGAATGCAATTTCCAAATGTGAAATGCAACAAATAACTGATTCTAATATATGATTTATTTTTTAAATGATAATGTTGATATGCTTTTTGAAACAAAATGCAATTTTTCACCTTTTAGCTATATCCAAGATACCTAAATGCATGCAATGAAACTTTCAATTTTAATTTTCAGATTTTAAATGACCTAATGCATATTTTATGAATGCAATTGAGGTGTAGAGCTAAGCTAAAATGACTAAAATAAACCCTATCGTAACCTATGATGCAATATTATATACAATTTTTTGAATTTTTATGATGTAAGAAATGAATGCCTAATTGAATAATGCAAATTAATGTAATGGAAAACCCTATATTTAGGTTTCAAATTACTTTAGTTTTTAGAAGGTATGTAATGTTAACATGTTAGGTTCACCAAAATGATATGTAGAAAAAGGTTGAAACCCTAGGATTTGAACTCTAGGGTTTGGGAACATTTTCCTAATGTTTCATCAAGAAATGAATATGGCAGGGGTTTGGAGGATTTGAACAAGAAATTATTGTTTAGATGCAAATATAATAGATTTGAGAAGTCACATGCATAAAATAGACTATAGAAATGCACTGAGCATGACACTATGCACCTCTTACATAAATTTGGAGTTGAAAATGTTGGACATAGGTACCCCACACACCACTGTTCTTGTAAGGATTTAATTTAGATATGATTTTGCAGTCCTTTGGTGCTATATTATGTCTTATTTTCTCCACTTTCCACATTGTCATATCTCTATCAAATATTTTTGTAACTAAGTTTTCATGAGTTGTCAAGGTGTAGGATTTGATTGCAATAATGAATAATTGATCTTAAAACTTCCTCCAATATTTTTGGAACATGAAACCTGCACATTCAAAGATAGAGGAAAGGTTGTGCTATTTAGGGGCTTTCCTTATTCAAACCCCATGTTAGTGTTTCCACTTCCACAATGGCAATGTTAATGATAAATGGATAAATTGTAAAAGTGAATAATGAATCAAAAAAGTGTTGTAACTCACTACCTTTGAATGGATTCCTTTAAGGACTTAAGTCATACAAATCTCCTCAAGTCTTGAATGTTGCTTTCTTGATTTTCTACAAGGGTTAGATCTCACAAAAAATATGAAACATAAACACAAATCAACTCACATACACTTTGACACGATTCTTTCCCAAAAATTAAATCTTGATATCTGACTTTAGATATTTGAATTTCAAATAATAAAATGGCGACATTGACATATTTGAATTTGGAGCCATAATGGGGGGACATAGGTGTCTTATGTGCCAATGTCCTAGACCTATTTTTTTGGAATTAAGGATTCAAAGACAAATTATTAAATGAATGCATTTTTTTTGTGCTTGCAATTCATCATAAATCAATAAAATGGGCCACAAATATATAATTTAGGAAATTAAGTGTTCAATTAAGCCCAATTACTTAAGAGGGAGAAAAAAAAAGTGTCAAATTTTCATGGGTGACAATTTATGATTCTAAAAAACTAATTAGGAACTAGGGATTAAGGATAAAAGTGTCTTGAAGGGAAGGAATTCATAAGGTTGAGTTATTGGAATGAACATAGACCTTGAAACTAGATTCTAAGGTCTTACTTTCACCCAAGGATTTTCTCTTGGTAAGGTAAGGGGGATGAGAGGGGTGAAGTGATGTGGAGGCTAAGATGATGGATAAACTTAGCACCCAAGGACTTGGTACCAAGGTTCCAAGTCCATGTAAGGGCTCATAGTCCTATGCGAAACTATAAAATGAGGATAATAGGGAGCTAGGAGGAACATCAAACTAGGGACTAATTCTAATGTTCTATAGAGGCCTAGGGGCCTAGAAAGGAAAAGTTGACATACCACCACCAAAACATTTAAACAAACTTAATCAAAAGAATTCCATCAAAAAAACTTCACTAATAATAGATGAACATAGTTATTAAGAATCCTTAGGTATAAATGAAAAATAGGATGATTCCATTAAATATTTTTCATATTGGTTACCTATAATTGAGTAATAGGGAAAATAAATAAAATGTGGCAAGAATTAAATAATTTTGTACTTTTTGAATCTTATGAAACTTGTATTCAAAACTATGACCACATCCTTAAAATGTAAGAGTGTTCTTGAGACACATCCCACATGAAAATATTAGATACTTGGTAAACCATGTGTAGTTTTTTTTCTCTTCAAGTCCCACACTTATAGGATTTTATATGTCATAAGGTTGTGACCCACACAATACATGTAGTATCCCAAGTGGGAAAGTATGCTCAAATCCTATGTGATTATTATCTCAACCTCATCTAGCACTTGAATGGTATACTGAGGCCACCATGTAGTTGTGTGCCTCACCCATCATGTGTTATCCATATATAATAAAATTAAAAAATATTAGAAATCCAATAATTGGTATGTAAACTACTCTCTATTCAATCTATGACTATGTAGATGTGCCATATACTATCCTTAGGAATGATTTAATGGATTATTGGGAAAATGTGTCTCAACCTTGAAATTACATAAGTTACTGTTGATACATAAGGTATTGTTCATATAGTGATGATGGGGGGGTGTGGGGTTCCCCCCCTGTGAGGTGTTCAGGGGATCATCACCCCAAATGGGGGTCCAAGGGGTAGCGTGTCTCAATGGGGATTTGGGGGAAATGCCCCCAAAAGCCAAATTTTATGGACACATTATTACTATAAATTTGGAACATTCATCATCATGTCTCATATCTGATAGTTGATATTTTTGTTAGCTTGGATTTGCCTAGAAGGTAACCCTATTTTATGAGGGTATTGCATTATTATTGTGTATTGTGATGCATTTTGAGAGTCTAATAGCGGTTGTGTTACCTCTAGATCTTTGGTTGGTGATACTCCTATGAGAATCTTTCTCTACAAGTATATTGTAATCTTTGTGATTTCTAAATAATATATTAGGAATCTTTTGGAGTGTGGGGTTTTTCTCTCGAAAGGGTTTTCCCCACGTAAATAATTGTGTTATGGTATGCATGATATTTTTTTTTTTTTGGGGTATGTGCTGGATCATGATGGGTCAAAAAGTGGCGATATGATGGGTATGTGTAGGGTATGTAGTTTGCGAATTTTTTTTTTCCAAAATTGATGAAACGAAAAGGGTTTTTAAAGGAGATTCTCATATTTCCACCAATATAAATTATGCTTTACTTTAAATTTAATAAATAATTATTATTCATTTTCTATTTGAATTGACTAAAATCTTGATTGATATGATGATTTTAAAACATCTATATCTTTCAAAATGGTATCACATTTTTGAATCTAAAACATGCATCACATTCTATGCCATACTATAGAATTAAAAAAAATTAATTTCATGAAGTTTTGACCAAGTTAAGGTGGTTAGACATACGAGTTTTATATTTTTGTTGTAATAAAAATCATAGTTAATTATTTACTTGGAAAAATATACAAAAATATGTATCACATCGGACATGAGCTCTCTACTTATATATAAAATATTATTATTTTTTTTATCATTTTATTGTGGTTAGGGTGGCCAGACAGACACCTACTTCTTATTTTTTCTCTGAAATTTAAGTACTACTGCATTGAAATTTCAAATTTTCACCAAATAGATTTTTAAAAATAAATAAATAAACCTAGTAGTTTAGAAACTACATTCAATTTTCTATAGATTCTATTCTTACATATTTTTTAAATAATATAGACCTAACTTATTCAAATTTTTACGTCAAGTTGCCTAACTCTGATTTTTCTAATTTTTTTGCCACTTAATGGCCTTTTTTTTCCATGATGATCCAACACATACCCTTTAGTTTAAGTTTTTGTAACTATTAAAGATCTATAAATTTTTTGTGTTATTCTCCTCTCAAGGTTAGTGTGGGAAGTTGTTCCGCTACCTTAGCTTCCTTACATGGATCACTTACATATACCTCACCAATGTTCATAGGACACTTATTGCTACTTGATGATTAATACCTAACGACCTCCAATATTTTGTCTTAGGACCTATTACACATCCTAAAGTATCACTATAATATCTATAATAGGGAGGTGTAAGATCAAGATATCCAAAACCCATCCCTCATGATTTCCATGAGCATATATTTATGGAGCAACATATAAAAAAGGTGAAATCCAATCATATCCCCATCTAGATAATAGATTACTCTCCTACTAGGATCGAGCTATAAGGTAGATCTACAATAATATAAGAACACCCCCTTTTATGTTCTCTCACATGGTTGGAAAATTCTGAAACCACAAAGATAACTTATTATCAATTACTCATCATATAAAATTTGATTATCTTTCTAAAAACATGATTTTCTTAGTTTCCCAAGTGACACTTACACTCCTTAGACATTCACACATACTCAGACAAATATGCATGTAAAGTATGCTAACATACCCTTTAAATGATAAGGTGGTAGTTAGATGCTAACACTAGTGTAGGATTCTTGCACATGATGTGGGTTGCATTAATCATGAGAATTAAGAAAATATTTGAAGAAAATTTAAAATTTTCACTCACCTTGTACATATATAGAGCCTACTCCATGTGATATTTAATATTATTTAATCTAGGGCATAAGAAGTCGTGTTTGTGTGAAATTTTACTTCTCAAAGTGATCTACATGCTCAAAATTTCCATATTCGATACATGAAAATGAATAGTAAGTTTGAAAAAAATATAGTTATTTTTAAATTACAGTTCTTATATCAAGGAAATCTTCATAACTTTATAATACAAGTTTAAATTTTTGCATCATTTTCTCTATGTACATTATGGATCTTACATGTTCACTATCATATGATATTTCTTGAGTTGTTAGTTTTTTTATTAACCCTTTAGAGAGAATTTTTGAAAAATTTCCCTTGAAAGTTGTAGTGGTGAATCACCCTTACTCTTTTTCCTCCTAGATTTCAGATAAAATTATGAGGGGGAATACATTAACCCTTATTTATTTCAAATTTATTTTCTCTTTGTATTTTTTCTTTCTATATTAATATTCTTATATTTACCTCTTTGATTTAAAATTAATTGTATCATAGAAAAATGGCCCCTTGACATTTTCATCGTCTTTTAGGCATTTCTTCACAAAGCTTGGTCCATTTTTCTTTGATTTAATGTTGCAATGTGGCTTAAACATTCACATTAGGTCCTTAAAATTCAAATTATGGCATCTTGTGAAGTTGTTGTGAAGTGTTCTAAAACATTTCTACACCTTTCTAGACTCCATTCATTACAATTCACCTAAAAATCACCTCTTCATCACTTATCAAGTCCTATTTTGAAGTGTTGTAAAGTATTGTAACAAGATTTCATGCTTTTCTAGGCTTAATTTCACTATTTACACCTTTCTTATGCTTTATTTGACCCCTTTATGCCCTTATAAGGCTTAAAATTAAGTGTGTTTAAGAATGTGAACCTGAAAAACAACATTAAATGCAAGATAATTCTCGACACCCACTTTTAAGTCCAAGGTGGGACCCATTCGCCATGGGTGGCGAATGAGTCCCTCTTGGCTCCAAATTCAAAATATATCAAATTTTCTCTTGGGTTTTGATTTAAAATCACATTAAGTTAGCCAGTGATGAGGTATCATCAGGTTACTAAGGCACATGAGTGAATAAACATGTGTTTTTCTCCTCTTTTTACATCTCCTAACTCATTCAAGTAATCTTCTCATTCAATTAGCATTTGAGCACTTTGCATCATTCAATCAAGCATCAATCAAGTATCTTGGAGTAGCCATTGACATATCTTATGATTTTCTTCAATAAGGGCTCCATAAGTTAATAGAATTTGCATGTTATTTGTTTATCATTCTCTTCCATTTCATTGTTTTATTAAGGGTTTGATTACCAAAGTGGGATTTAACCAAGGAAAATCCCTATAACCTAACCGTACACCATTTTTCCCATTTTGCATGTGTATTTGTAGACTTGTTTATGTAGATTTGACAAGCATTTAGGTGTTGAAAAGTGGACAAGAAGTCAACAGAGTGTTTCAAGTCAACTACAACCTATTTCAAGCTTGAAGAAGACATTCTGTATGTTTCTTGTAGATTTGACTTCGTCAACCTGATAAGCAGACAACCTCAGATCTGGTGCTATAGAATTGGTTCCTAATTTATCAGAATTTTGGGAGAGGACTTATTCGCCATCAGTGGTGAATGAGTCCCACCTTAAGGCTATAAATTTAGATTTTTTCAAATTTCGTATGCCAACACTTAAAAATATGTTCTTAGAAGTTTTCATTAGAATCAGGGCTAATTCGCCATTAGTGGCGAATGAGTCCCACTAGTGATTTTCAGTGATCTCTGCCAACATTCAGAATATTCTAGAATCTTCATTAGACCTCTAGGTGCACTTTGATTCAACCTTCTTCTTTTCTGTTTTGCATTTGTTCATACTTTAGTTTATGTTTGCATATCACATTATGTTTTCCAACATTGCATAATTCTTAGGTTTTGCATTCATAATCAGTTAAAAAGTTCATTTCGTTGCACTTAGATCATTCCATTTAGTCTTAATTGCATCATACATTTCATAATTTGAGTGAACCACCTAGACTTTTGAGTGGGGTTTATCTCTCTCCTTTTTGGTGAAACATCCTAAGAGTGTAAGAGTAGCCTATAAGCCCTACCCAAAAATCTACAGCTCATTTTGGTGAACCTGGATATTGATCACTTTACATTTATGATTTCAATTACATCTTGCATCGTAGGATTCATTTTCTTCAACATTCAATTAGGTTTTTGCATCCTAGGGTTTATAAAATTGCATTATTGAAAGACTCATTTAGACTTCATTTTTGCATATCATATCTTTGAGAAACTAAAAATTTGCATTTGCATCTGAAAAACATTAAAATCAGTTTTAATTTTCTGAAAAACTCAAAAAAATCTCATAGTTGGACTTGTTCACCACCCTAGGTGAATCAGTCCACTTGCACATTTCATATTGCATTTTTTGGGTATTTCTTGCATTTCAATTTTTTGTAGTTGCTTTTTGTTTTACTTTCCAGATTCTCTGCTTTCTGCTATTCCTTGCATCTTAGTTTACTTGCATTCATTGTCATTATGGCATTTTCTTTTCATAAGTTTTGGAATTCATTGTAATCCTTAGTAGACATGTCCAATTGTGCCTTTGGTTGTGATCCTAATGACCTTGAGCTACCACATCCTCCTTCACCTCCTCATGATTGTCCTCCTCGTGATGTAGACATCATTGGAGAAGATGATGACAACATGAACAAGTTCTTAAACGAATGTATTGATAAACTTGAAGCCAATGCAACCTTTTACCCATCAATGAAACCACCAAATCTTCCTACTATTGCACCTCCTGATCACTTTGGATACCTACATCGTGAAACTCAAGGACCTAAGATCCCTCTATCAAGTGGACCTATCTCCTCTCAGCAAACAAATCTTCAACCATTTTATGCTCACAAAGTCACAAACACTCCCATCAAACTTGAAAACACATATGGAGAATGCTTTACTATCCTAAGAAAACAAGGGTGTGATACAACAAATGAGCATAACGTTCATCAACTTCTAGAACAAAAACCAACAGAAGAAAACACAACAGGAATAGGATATCAAGATCCTCTCATGTTGACAAGCCTCCTTATGAATATTGGAGACTTTGAGATGATAGTACTGTGATGTTTGATTCTCCTCCTGACTTGATCATTCTCCTTCCATGTGAACAACCATTAATTGATTCTAATGAAAAGGATGCTAGGATCCATGGGTCCTCTCCCTCCTTCTATTCACAAAAAAGAAGAATCTAGTAAATGAAAATGACCTTACAAATTGAAAAAGCTCAAGTTTTTTACTCATCCTCCACCTGAATGTGAAAGGAGACTTTAGATACTTTTAAAAAAAGCCTTATACTCTTATCACCTACGAATAGGTTGGTCATCCATCCTAAAGATTCTAACATACCATATTGCAAATATCATTGTGTTCTTGGACATCACACTGAAGAATGTCAGACATTGAATGACAAATTGAATAAGTATCACTTCACTGATACTGATTGCTTTCCAATTATCCCTTAATACGAAGTCCTTTCATCATACAATACTTGTATAATTTTTCATTCTCACTATTGTATGATGTAATGTCCCCTTCTCAAATGTGATCATTGTAGTTGACCGTTGGCCTATTCTGGAGACCCATAGGCTACTCAAATGGTAAAATTAGGGTTTCCTAATTTTGAGGAGGCTCTTGCTTGAGGTTTGAAAATTGGATTGCAGTTTCTTTCTTGGTTTTCAGAGAGCTTCACGGTGGTATGGTCAGTTTGGCATTCCGAGCAACTTCATGAATTTACTATTTTTAGTAAATTCTATTTTTGGCAGTGGACAGGTTGGTTTCAGTTCAGTTGGTCTTCTTCTTCAGTTGGTTCAGCTGGCACTTCTGTTTTTGGCCCTTGGGCGCATTTTCTTGGAGAGATAAGTATTTTCACATTATAATATTATATTTTAATATTATAACGCCCCTTTGCCTAGCATGACAACTTTATGTTGTTTTTAAAAAGGGGACTTAATGGGTCTATGCTTCATTGAGAGATAAATTATAATTTTAAAGTCAAATATTGGGCTAAGTGAAATGGATGCCTACTTGAGGAGATTGAATTTTATTTAAAAAGTGAAATATTTCATTAAGGGAAAAAGGACGCCATCTTTTGGAGGGAAACGTTGAATTCAAAATTAGGGTTTTGGGTGCCCTTCTTGAAGCTTCTAGATGGTTCTCTTCATGTCTTTATATTCAGGCCTCAGCTCTTCATTTGGGATCTTTTGTTTACTACACCGTTATGTTGTTGAATTGTCTTCAGGCACTCGCTTTGAGGAAAGTACACCTCCTAGCAATGGCTCTTGTTCTTGCTTGAAAGATAGCAACTAGTTGAGAGTTAGCTTGTAATAGGTTTGATTTGCATTTTAGTTGAGTGGTTTGCATTTTTGGAGTTCTAGTTTGCATTTTCTATCATATTTCTGATGTTGCTGAATGTCATTGAGGAATGTAAGATTTTCTCATAGCTCATGAAATAAAAATACTATCGTTTTGGGTATTGAATTTATCTATTTGTCTATGAAGGGTGACCATTCTAGCTCATTTCCAGATTTTATTAATGTGTCTTTGATTTTACAGAGCAAAATCGCCCTTGCAGTTGGGTCGTACCATTTTGGAGTTGCATTGAAATTTGTGCAAAATAAATAAGGGATATTTGGGGTGGTTTTAGGAATGAATCTTGGGCACCATCATCATTAGAGTAATCTGCATTTGATTTCTTGTCAATAGGATGAGTTTTGAGCAAGAAACGTGCATTCTAGTGAGTTACTATGCTGCTGTTCTATGTAATTTCTATCAAAAATAGTCATATCAGACTTGAGAAAGTTCAGTAGTTGAGTGAGGAGTTGTTATTTAAAGGGTTTGAGAGTATTGGAGAGGTTTCTTAAATAGTTGCTACATTGAAAGCTCCTAATCTTGTGATTCTGGTAGGTTCTCTAATACATTGTAAGCTAAATAGTAGTACTGTCAGCACTTCTCATTTCTTCTCTTTGACTTTATTGTAATTCCCACTGAATAAGTGGAAGAGGATGGCTTGCCACCTATTTACTTTCAGTTAAGTAGTTTAGGGACCCTCTGACCATATGCTTACCATCACTCGTCGCTATTCTTGGTTAGAGTTCCCTTCAGTTTGCATTTGCATTAGATCCTTTGACCAATGCTCACGCCTTGCCCACATCGGGATCCTGGCGTACATTCTGGTTAGAGTTACCTTCCGCATCATTTTGGTTTTGAGCTAACCTTAATGGGTGCATGTTTTATTGTAATCTCATTGCAAAAAAAAAAATAAAAATTGGTCTGGTTCTTTATAGTGGTATCAGAGCCATGATTCTGCCAACTTGTGCCCTACAGTGATTCAGTAGTCAGATGAATGACAGTTATTGCAGATACTTCACCAGAGGTTAGGCCAGAGGACAACAGACACATCTTCCGCCAGTGCCAAAAGTAGATACTTTATCAGGAGCTTTGAGAGAAACAGGAAGAATAGTTGATACTGGTAAAACAGTTGAGAACATGGTTGAAAGTCATAAGCAGGCCATGGATGAAAGAGATGAAAGGATGGAAAATAAATTTGATGGAATGATTGAATTGATGTCCCAGTTACTTGCACGGATGGACCAGCAAACTCCTCAGAATCTTACTCCTAATCAAAATCATGCTATAGGAGAAAATAGTGGAGTCAATGGGAACAATGGTAATGGAGGGAGTAGAACTATTGGTCAACATGAGGCCACCTCTAGAGGATTAACCTCTAGGCCACTCTTTCCTACATTCACTCAGAAGGAGAGTCCGCCTGTTGAAGTTGCCATCCCTTTTGCTGATGATACCCGACAAGCATACTTGGAGTATACCACCTTACCCCATGATCTTAGAGACCAATGGTCATTTGATCAATTCTTGAACCAAATAAATAGAAGGAACGGAGGAAGAATTGATAATAGAGCTCCAATGGCTCTTAGGACTGATTTCCAGCAAGCCCTTGGGAAGGTGTCTTTGGCTCACTTCGATGGAAGTGGTGAGTGTTCAGCCAGATGGTGGGTTCAAAAGCTTGAGAATTATCTTTCACTTCATCCCATGCTAGAAGAAGATGCCATCAAGTTTGCAACACTACATTTGGAGGGGGTTGCCCATGAGTGGTGGTACCATGGTTTGGTCACGCTTGGCCACAACCTCATTCGAACCTATGATGAATTCACCAATAAGCTGATTGATAGGTTCGACACTAAGGATCCTGAAGTAAAATTTCGTGAGCTTGCACAATTGAAGCAGCATGGCTCCTTGGATTCTTACATAGCTTATTTCCAAAGGCTTTTCGTGATGGTGCCTAACATCACTGAGAGAAGATTGGTTGTTTTGTTTTCTGAAGGATTGGTTGAGCCCTTGAAAGGGTGGGTTAAAGCCTTCGATCCACCAAGTCTCGAAGAAGCTATCAAAAAGTCTCAAAGTATGGAGTTATCGGCCCCTAGGCCTAAATTTCCACCAAAGCCCTTAGGTCACAAGAAGGATAAGAGGAATTTTTCAAATCAGCACAAGAAGTTTCCACCCAAGTTGACTGAAGAGCAACGTGAACAGCTTAGAAAAGAGGGAAAGTGTTATACATGTTTGGAGCCTTGGGTTAAGGGTCATAGATGTCCTGGAAGAGGGAGTTATAAATCAAATGGGGACTTATTCTGATTATGGATCATAATCTGATATGTCTGATCAACAGTCTTATTTTGGGGACAGCGAGGAAGAAAGAGCTCCAGAAGAGTCCGATCATGAGCAAGGAGTTGGGGGGCCTATTGCCCAACTCTCTAGTTTCCAAAAGAATGAATCTTTTAAGGTTCGTGGTGGGATTGGAGGTCATCACATTGTTTCCTTAATTGATACTGGGGCAACACATAACTTCATTGATGAAGGTGTGGTTGCAAAGAGAGGTATCAAAATAGAAGAATTTGAAGGATTCAAAGTCATGGTGGTTGATGGGTTTCATATTTCATACAACCAAAGAGTTCCTAACATGTCTATGCAGTTGGGCAACTATGAAGTCAAGGATGACTTCTATGTGGTTACTATTGGTGACACTGATGCAGTACTTGGTATACAATGGCTACGTTCTCTTGGTGAAATCTCTCTCAATTTACAAACAATGGAGCTCAAGTTCCAATCTGATGGAAAGAGGGTGGTGTTAAGAGGTATGTCCAATGGAGGTCCTCAAATTGTTTCATTCAAAAGAATGGAGAGGCTAATTCGGCACGATCAAGTTGAGTGGGCTGCAGAATGCATGGTTCTTCCAGCTAGTCTAGTTGAGATCAAGAGGGACTACCCTCCAGATATTCAGTCTATACTTACCAAGAGGAGTAAGGTGTTTGTTGATTTACCTCCTGGGCCGCCTCTTGAAAGAGGAGCTGAACATGTCATTAAACTCAAGGAAGGGGCCAAACTAGTCATCACAACACTGTATCGGTATCCTAAGAAGCAGAAAGATGAGATTGAGAAGAACATAAAAGAACTCTTGGAGATGGGCTTCATTCATCCTAGCAAGAGTCCCTTCGCTTCAGCTATTGTTCTTGTGAAGAAGAAGGATGGCACCATCCGCATGTGTGTGGACTATCGTGCCTTGAACCGAAGCACAATCAAAAATCAGTACCCCATTCCTCGAATAGATGAGCTCATTGACGAGCTACATGGTGCCAAGTTCTTTTGCAAAATTGATTTGAGATCAGGTTAATATCAAATCTGGATGAGAGGTTCAGATGTCGAGAAGACAACATTCAGATGCCACTATGGACACTTCGAGTTCCTAGTCATGCCTTTTGGGTTGACTAATGCTCTGACTGCTTTTCAATCTTGCATGAACAGAGTTTTCCAGAAACAGTTGAGAAAATTTGTGTAGATTTTCTTTGATGATATTCTCATTTTCAGCAAGACTTGGGAAGAACATCTCAAGCACTTGGAGGAAGTGCTTAGCATTCTTGAATCAGAGAGTTTGTTTGCCAAAGAGTCCAAATGTGAATTTGGAATGAAGGAGCTTCTCTACCTTGGTCATATAATTAGCGCTGAAGGAGTGAAGGTTGATCCTGAAAAGATCAAAGCAATAGTTGATTGGCCACCTCCAAAAAACTTGACTCATTTGAAGGGATTCTTGGGTCTTTGTGGCTTCTACAGAAGCTTCATGAAGGGCTACTCTCAAAGTGCTACTCCCCTTACTGACCTCACTAAAAAGGGGGCTTTCATGTGGTCAGAAAATGCTCAAAGTGTTTTTGATAAGTTCAAGAAGATCATGAGTTCTTGTCCAGTGTTGGCCATACCAGATTTCTCTAAGCCTTTCGAGTTGCAATGTGATGCATCAGGAGAAGGTGTTGGTGTTGTTTTGATGCGGGACAAACATCCCATTGTGTTTGAAAGTAGAAAACTAAGGGGTGTCGAAAGGACCTATTCTATCTACGACAAAAAAATTCTTGCAATCATGCATGCATTAGCCAAGTTCAGACAATATCTGGTGGGGAGAAAATTCGTGGTCAAAACTGATCACAATAGTCTCAAGCACTTCATGCATCAGAAGGACTTGAATGAAAGACAACAAAAGTGGGTGAGTAAGCTTCAAGCTTACGATTTTGACATTGAGTATGTCAAAGGGAAGAACAACATTGTGGCTGATGCTTTATCCAGAAGACCTCATTTGAGCTCATTGTGTGAGCTTACTACTGATTGGAAGGAGATGTTGCTTGCTGATTATGCCAAAAATCAGTTCGCAACCAACATCATTGAAGGTACTTTCCATGATGAAAGGTACAAGGTAATTGATGGTTTGATACATTACAAGGGGAGGATCTTTTTGGTGGCTAATTCCAAACTTAAAAAGAAGATTTTGATGAATTTCCATGACATCCCACTTGCTGGTCATCAAGGCTACTTCAAAACATATAGGCAGATTCGAGAAAGGTTTTCTTGGAAAGGGTTGAAAGAGGAAGTTCAACGTTACATCAAGGAGTGTAGCACTTGTCAAATGAACAAAAATGAGCACTCTCTTCTAGCTGGTCTACTGCAGCCACTTCCCATTCCCAATCAAAAATGGGAAAGCATCTCAATGGATTTCATCACGAGATTGCCTAAGGCTCAAGGCAAAGACTGCATCTATGTTGTAGTGGATAGATTGACAAAATTTGCTCATTTCTTTGCCATTACCAGCTCATTTTCAGCAGCTCAAGTTGCAGATCTATTTTTTCATGAAGTGTTTAGATTGCATGGGTTGCCGAAAAACATTGTAAGTGATAGGGACAACAAGTTCCTAAGCACCTTTTGGCAAGAAGTTTTTAGGATGAGTGGTACAGTGCTTACTCTAAGCACTAGCTATCACCCTCAAACAGATGGTCAAACTGAGATAGTGAACAAATGGTTGGAGGGCTATCTTAGAAATTATGTTTCAGAGAAAAAAAGAACATGGGTGAAATGGCTTCACATTGGGGAGTATTGCTACAATTCATCCTTCCACATGTCTATAAGGATGTCTCCGTTCATGGCTCTATATGGTTATGAGGCCCCTAGCTTTGCTGATTTGGTATTTGGAGACAGCAAAGCACCTCAAGCCAAGGATTAGTTGCAGCAAAGTCAAGATATTTTAAAATCCTTGAAGAACAACCTTCAAATAGCACAAAATCAGCAGAAGATGTACGCTGATCAGCAGCGTGTTGAGCTTTCATTTGAGGTTGGTGATATGGTTTATCTTCGATTTCAGCCTTACAGATAGTCTACACTCAAGAAGAGTGGAGCTGAGAAGCTGAAACCTCACTTCTATAGGCCATTCAAAGTTGTCAGAAAGGTTGGAGTAGTGGCTTATGAGTTGGTACTACCATCGAGTAGTAAGGTCCACAACGTCTTCCATGTGTCTCACCTCAAAAAGGCACTTGGACACAATGTTGTTGCTTCATCACAGTTGCCTCCCTTGGATGAAGAAGGGCAGTTGACCTTGATTCCAGAAGAGATTATTAATTCCAGAGAGCGTTCTTTGAGGAGGAGGACAATCAAAGAATACTTGGTGAAGTGGAAGAATTTACCCTTGGAGGATGCTACTTGGGAGAACGAAGAGATTCTACAGCATCCAGACTTGTGATTGCTTGAGGGCAAGCAATCTTGGGGAGGGCAGACTGTAATGTCCCCTTCTCAAATGTGATCATTGCAGTTGACCGTTGGCCTATTCTGGAGACCCGTAGGCTACTCGGACGGTAAAATTAGGGTTTCCTAATTTTGAGGAGGTTCTTGCTTGAGGTTTGAAAATTGGATTGTGGTTTCTTTCTGGGTTTTCAGAGAGCTTTGTGGTGGTATGGTTAGTTTGGCATTCCGAGCAACTTCATGAATTTACTATTTTTAGTAAATTCTATTTTTGGCAGTGGATAGGTTGGTTTCAGTTCAGTTGGTCTTCTTCTTCAGTTGGTTTAGCTAGCACTTCTGTTTTTGGCCCTTGGGCGCATTTTCTTGGAGAGATAAGTATTTTCACATTATAATATTATATTTTAATATTATAACACCCCTTTGCCTAGCATGACAACTTTATGTTGTTTTTAAAAAGGGGACTTAATGGGTCTATGCTTCATTGAGAGATAAATTATAATTTTAAAGTCAAATATTGGGCTAAGTGAAATGGGCACCTACTTGAGGAGATTGACTTTTATTTAAAAAGTGAAATATTTCATTAAGGGAAAAAGGACGCCATCTTTTGGAGGGAAAAGTTGAATTCAAAATTAGGGTTTTGGGTGCCCTTCTTGAAGCTTCTAGATGGTTCTCTTCATGTCTTTATATTCAGGCCTCAGCTCTTCATTTGGGATCTTTTGTCTACTACACCATTATGTTGTTGAATTGTCTTCAAGTACTCGCTTCGAGGAAAGCACACCTCCTAGCAATGGCTCATCTTCTTGCTTGAAAGATAGCAACTAGTTGAGAGTTAGCTTGTAATAGGTTTGATTTGCATTTTAGTTGAGTGGTTTGCATTTTTGGAGTTCTAGTTTGCATTTTCTGTCATATTTCTGATGTTGCTGAATGTCATTGAGGAATGTAAGATTTGCTCATAGCTCATGAAATAAAAATGCTATCATTCTGGGTATTGAATTTATCTATTTGTCTATGAAGGGTGACCATTCTAGCTCATTTCTAGATTTTATTAATGTGTCTTTGTTTTTACAGAGCAAAATCGCCCTTGAAACTGGGTCATACCATTTTGGAGTTGCATTGAAATTTGTGCAAAATAGATAAGGGATATTTGGGGTGGTTTTAGGAATGCATCTTGGGTGCCATCATCACTAGAGTAATCTACATTTGATTTCTTGTCAATAGGATGAGTTTTGAGCAAGATACGTGCATTCTAGTGAGTTACTATGCTACTGTTCTGTGTAATTTCTATAAAAAACAGTCATATCAGACTTGAGAAAGTTCAGTAGTTGAGTGAGGAGTTGTTATTTAAAGGGTTTGAGAGTATTGGAGAGGTTTCTTAAATAGTTCTTGCATTGAAAGCTCCTAATCTTGTGATTCTGGCAGGTTCTCTAATACATTGTAAGTTGAACAGTAGTACTGTCAACACTTCTCAATTCTTCTCTTTGACTTTATTGTAATTCCCACTGAATAAGTGGAAGAGGCTGGCTTGCCGCCTATTTACTTTCAGTTAAGTAGTTTAGGGACCCTCTTACCATATGCTCACCATCACTTGGCACCATTCTTGGTTAGGGTTACTTCTATTCATCATCCATTGATCCTCTGACCATATGCTCGTCTGCACATGTGTATTCTTGGTTAGAGTTCCCTTCAGTTTGCATTTGCATTAGATCTTTTGACCAATGCTCACGCCTTGCCCACATCGGGATCCTGGCATACATTCTGGTTAGAGTTACCTTCCGCATCGTTTTGGTTTTGAGCTAACCTTAATGGATGCGTGTTTCATTGTAATCTCATTGCAAAAAACAAAAAAAAAATTGGTCCGGTTCTTTACATATGATTCCTCCCATTACCTTTCTTGGCTCATTCTTGCTTCACATCTAGTGGGGGGAAAGAAGTTGTTAGCCTCATCCTAGTAATAAATTTTTCTCTCTCTTAACTATGTTATTCCTTTTCTGCTTATATTACTTAAGATTGAGAAATTGATAACTCGATTAATGGTTGACTTACATTTGCATTAATAGATCCTTTTATATTTTCATTTTTCTTTGATTTTATTGTATGTGTGTATCGTGTTCCCCTGTATTGTGCGTTTGATGTTCTCTCTCTTTGCACACTTCTTCTATTTGTACCTCTATTCTTCTATATGTCGATACATTGCTTTCACCTTTTTCCTTTTTGTTTTGTGTTTTCCTTTTGGGGATGACGCAAAGCGTAGAGATGCCCTATGTCTCTTCCATGTTGACCGAAAAGGCCCTTTTTCTTTTTTCCATTTTTTTTTTTGTTTTCCTTTTGTGGATGACGCAAAGTGTTGAGATGCCCTATGTATCTTCCATGTTGACCCAATCTATCCTTCTTTTCATTTTCCTTTTCATTTCTCATGTTTTTCCTTTTGGAGATGACGCAAGGCATTGAGATTGAAATGTCTCCTTCATGTTGACCCAAAAGCTTTTCCTTTTTATTTTCTTTTCACTTGTGTTTTCCTTTTGGGGATGATGCAAAGCGTTGAGACCAAAATGTCTCTTCCATGTTGACCCAAAACATACTTTATTTTCCTTTTTTTTTCATTCTCTTGGTGTCATTCTTTTAGTTCTACGTGCTTTGGGGAATGATGACAGTTCCAAGCTCTTTCATAAAAAAATTGCAGCAATGAACATACTGACCCCAAATCCATGGATCCCTTATGTGTTTGATGTATTCCTTTCTGGGGGGGAACTCCCTTTTTTTTGTTTTCTTTTTCTCTTACATGACGCAACCTAGCTTAGAAACATCTGAATTGACATAGGGCTTTATGAGTTGGCTTTCATGTCTTGTTTTCTTTTTGTATTTTCTTTCCTTCTCTACTTTAAAGTAGTTTCTCATAGAACGACGTGTAGCAATTCCTTTAAAGTGGGAGCATACATTGGCATAATTTCATTTGCATTCTTGGTTCTTAGTGCAACCTTGTCACTTCGTACAATGCATTTTTCACTTTGTGGATGACATTGGGTATGATTTCCCTCATAAGTGTGATCTATCTTAGCATATTACATTCCTCTTAGTGGCCTGATGCAACACATTGCATCCCCTAAGTTGTGAATATTTTATTCTTTGATTGGTTCTCTCTTGGAGACATTAGACACAATGTTCCCTATGTGATAGACCTTGCATGAACTTAACAAGACTCCTTCAAACATCTTTTACATTTTTCCATTTTACATTTTCCATTTTTACCACCTTGCATAACACAACTTGCATGCCTATGGTACCTTGCTCTTTTTTCATGAGTTCTAAGAATACAAATATTTGGTTGTATCATGAAGCACGATGAAATTTTCCCTTGTGGCACCTTGTTAAAGTTATTAGGATGTATAAGTTTGATATGGTTGAGCAGGAAGCCCACTCAATGACACGACTTTCCCCATAGTCACCTATGTGTTTGTGAGTGCATACCAACTAGCGTATGTACTTCACCTTTTTGGGTCTTCTCACCCAGGGAACACCATGAGTTTTGTTGCCCCAAAGTGAGTATTCATTTTCTTTAACAAACAAATAGCCTAGATCTAATCCACAACTAGTTGGATAGATGATCAAAGCTTCATCCGACTTTTCCTTCTCTTTCACATGTGTTCCTTTTTTCTTATGTTTATTTTGCAATGGGATATTCATCTTGGGGGCTTGATCATCCCTCTTGATCATTTTCATTCAATCTTGCTAAACATAAGTGCATTAGGACCTCTCTTTCTCTCTCGATATGCATGACAACTTTAGTGTGAGTTTAAAGCAAGTTCATCTTCTCACTAAAGTGCGGTCTAAATCTACCATATAAAAATGCCCCCTTGACATTTTCATGGTCTTTTAGGCCTTTCTTCACGAGGATTGGTCCATTTTTCATCGATTTAAAGTTGCAATGTGGCTTAACATTCACATTAGGTCCTTAAAATTCAAATTATGGCGTCTTGTGAAGGTGTTGTAAAGTGACGTTGAAAAACATTTCTACACTTTTCTAGACTCCATTCATTACAATTCACATAAAAATCACCTTTTCATCACTTATCAAGTCCTATTTTTAAGTGTTGTAAAGTATTGTAACAAGATTTCATGCTTTTCTAGGCTTAATCCCTATAACCTAACCGTAAACAATTTTTCCCATTTTGCATGTGTATTTGTAGACTTGTTTATGTAGATTTGACAAGCATTTAGGTGTTGAAAAGTGAACAAGAAGTCAACAAAGTTTTTCATGTCAACTACAACCTATTTCAAACTTGAAGAAGACATTTTGTCTGTTTCCTGCAGATTTGACTTCGTCAACCCGATAAGTAGACAACCTCAGATCTAGTGCTATAGAATTGGTTCCTGATTTATTAGAATTTGGGAAAGGAATTATTTTCCATCAGTGGCGAATGAGTCCCACCTTAAGGCTAGAAATCTATATTTTTTCAGATTTTGTATTCCAACTCTCAGAAATATGTTCTTAGATGTTTTCATCAGAATCAAGGTTGATTCGCCATTAGTGGAAAATGAGTCCCACTGTTGATTTTCAATGATCTCTGTTAGCATTCAAAATATTCTAGAATCTTCATGAGACCTCCAGGTGCACTCTGATTCAACCTTCTTCTTTTCTATTTTGCATTTGTTCATACTTTAGTTTATGTTTGCATATCACATTATGTTTTCCAACATTGCATAATTCTTAGGTTTTGCATTCATAATTAGTTAAAAAGTTCATTTAGTTGCACTTAGATCATTCCATTTAGTCTTAATTGCATCATACATTTCATAATTTGAGTGAACCACCTAGACTTTTGAGTGGGGTTTATCTCTCTCCTTTTAGGTGAAACATCCTAAGAGTGTTAGAGTAGCCTACAAGCCTTACCCAAAAATCAATGGTTCATTAACACATTTATGATTTTGGAGGATTAAATGTTTTTTCTAACATAGTGATTTTGTATGATTACAAAATCTAATTTGGACACAACATTAATTCCTCTGAGTGTCATTAATTATCCACAATTATTATCATCCTATTATTAATTATTTAATTATCATCATTAATTATCTTAATATTATTTATTATTCATCTTATTCTTATCATTGTTACAAATTTGCAAATAAGATTTTAAGTTTTTCTTTCAATTCTTCTTTTTTATGTTTTCAAACTTTTATTGCATATACTATCATTATAGTTTTATACATTCTCAATCTAGAGACATCATTCTTCTACCTAATAATTTATGCATTATCTATCGTATTCATTTTACATTTAGTTTTACCATTTTACTTGTATGATTTAGCATAGTTTATCACTTAATATCATCATTGTACTAAAGGTGGAGAAAAATATTATGTAAAAAATTATGTACACTCATAATATTAAATGTTGTATTTTGGACCTACTTTAGTGTCTACTCTCACAATATATTTTAGGTCCATTGGAGCCTAGACCTTGGCATATCTTCCTTTCATCAAATTTTGGAGTAATTTATTATTCTTTCTTCTATTCTAGGAACATGTGCAAAATATTCAATTCTTCCTAAGACATGAGCACAAAACATAGAATTCTACATGGTACACTAACATCCTAGAATTTTTCAAGTTTGAATCATTAGTTTTTCATTAAAAAATGTGTTTCTACTTCCCATAATGCTTTCCTAGTAATTGAATGCTCCTCATATGTGAATCTAGACCAACAATACTCTCATTCTTTTTTGGGAAAAAGTAATTGTTTAACTCTCTTGGATCTCATACTCTTGCTTGGATAGACTCTATTGAAACTCCATTACAAGACTAACGGAATCTATTCTACTGCACACTCTCATTCTAAATAAGTGTTAAATCTCTTACAAGATTCCTTAGGCTCTACATCAATTAAATCCTTCAATGAGATTGACATTGTTTGGTAATATTATTCTTGTTTTTCTTGAATAATATTGCTATAAATTTGGTAATGCAACTCCTATTGTCTCTTGATAAAAATCTCTTTTGGTGTAGATGACAACCTATTTTTCAAATACATACACTATGGTATAGTTTTCCTCAAAGACCGAGGTTGATACTTATAGATTTATTTATTTTTTCACTTCTCTTTTATTTTGAGACAAATAAGAGCACACACTATTTTATTATTTTTAATATATTGATTATTAGTGGAGGTCAACAGACTAACATAAGAACTTAACCTTAAAGAATGCTCTCAAACTAACCTAAACTGTTTTATTTTTCTTTATATTTATAGGTATTTTGAGAACACTCAAGGAGGTTTGTAAATATTTCTTGTTGGTTTTTCATTTCTATTCTTTCTTTTAAAAATATAAATCTTGTTATTTTAATTTTTTTATATTTTTATCACTTGGTATATTGCTAGTATATTCCCATCTTTGGTTGTGTAGAACAGGTCAACTTTTGGATTGAACTAGTGTGCTTTTTGAAAGTGTTTTAGTATTTTACATCACATGGATGACAACATGGCATGCATATGTCTATGTGATATAATACCATTCTAAATAGTGACCTTCATTTTCTAGCCCTAGGTTCCACTTTCTGCCTTATTCTCTATTTTATAAATTTCTTCCATGAGTTATTTTCTAGCCTCCAAAATATAAAATTTAATCAATTTATTTTATGTTTTGACTTAGCAAAATATTTTATTTCCAAGTTTAAAATATCTCCTGCACTGGTGAATAGAGTGTGAGGGCCATTCATTACTAACACCAAGACTACTACAACAATCATAACTTTCTCTCCTCTATTGTTTTATGCTCGATATTCCAATGATCATGCATATACATTACTTTGGCCCTAAATTGAGTATTATATAGTTAACTTTCTTTTGTAATGAAATTGTTGTAGTGGTACAAAATTTATTAAATATGATATTTAAAAATAAATAAATTGGGTAATAGAATCACAAACATTTATAAGAAAACAAATATTTGTTGTAGGGTGATAGTCTTTAATTTTAATATTTTCTTTACATTATATTTAGAAATACATTTATAGATATTTATAGCTATTTAGTTGAAACTTGAATAAAATATATTAAAACTAAGTTAAATATTAAATACATCTAATTAAAGGAAATTTAGAGATAAGTTTGGAGTTCTTTTGTTAAATAGAATAAAAAGGAATTTTTTATGGTTCGTTTCTATATCTAGATGTATTTAAGATATTTATTCTTGTATATTTTAAATTTTCATAAAGTAAATTTAAAGTAAAATTTAAATTATTTTCTATTTAGAATAGATTTTTATTTTTTATGATGTTTTTTAATAGTGTGTGGTTGTATAAATGACCTTCAAGTTACAGGTTTGAAGATGTCTATATATGTAGGAGAAAAAACCCATTCAAATTGAGTCCTACCTAAGCAAGCTTATCTTTTTTTTCATAATAATATTCTAAGAACAACAAAATAAATTCCTAAATAAAATAATTTTTTAATACTAAGAATCGTGCCAATGTGATGAAGCCTTCAACTATTTTGAAATTCTACTTTAGAAAGTGTGATCTACCTATCAAATGAATAGATCCAGTTTTACTTAGCCTCTATCCCATTAAAAAATAGTAGTGTGCATACCCATTAAGAATTTGTGATTATAAATTTAAAAATCAATAAATATCTATAAATAATAGCACATGATATTAAACCAAACAAGTTTATGTTTTGTTGGGTTTGGATGAGAAAGGAAAATGAGATCCAGGGGCCAAATTTGAATCCCTAAATTTTGTTTAAGATGACATTATTTTTAACTCGCATGTACACATATTTATAACCATGAAGCCATATTAGATGTACCAAGGAGAAAGATCAAAGTGCATAATAAATAGATGCTCATAAGTGTGCTAAAAAAGTGATAATTTGATTAATGCATTAAATGTTTGGGGATATGTGCACATAAAAATTAAATATTTCAATACATAATGAATATGTACAAATAGGAATAGATAATAGCTAGCTAAATACATCCAACATTGTACAAGATTGTGTCATTTGTCACTATCTATATATATCAAGACATTTCTCAAATGAAACATGTACTTCCCTAGGAATCCCAATGTATAGGTAATCTCAAGTTTAAAAACAACCAATGCATCAAAAAGTCTACTAGTGAAAAAATATCTTTCTGGGTGTATGAGCTCAGCTAGGGTTTTCTTGTGTCTGTGGTCATTCTTGGCCCCTCTTGCATCATATTGCACTCTTTGCACAAGATTTTTCTCTTTTCTTATGTGTACGACCGCATTTAGTGTTGGTTTTTTGCTTTAATATGCCTTCAACCACTCTAACCCAGTAGTTCATGCTAGTGTTGGCGGTTCAACGGCTCTACTCTATGGCTCCTCCTCCAAACAAACAACCTCAAATTTTTTTTCTGAAAGTGTTTCATGAGGTAAGTCTTTTTACTTCCCAGTTGATGTGGTTTTACCTTTTCCTAATTTTGATTCTTCTTGTTAATGGCTTGAGCAACATACCCTTGTTGGGTATTTTCTTGGGAGGACTCCCCCCGAAAGTGTGCTTAAAGAATGGGTCAACAAGGCCTGGGTCCCTCATGGGGTCCACCTTGATATGTTCCAAAATTTAACCAAGGGTTTCTTCTATTCCACTTTGTAGAGGTTAGTCATGTTCAGGAAATCTTGAACCATGATCCCTAGTATGTTAGGTATTCTTTGTTGGTTTTCCAGTTGTGGACTCGGGACTTCGTTGTCTCAGATGACACCAAGTTGCGGGTCCTAGTTTGGATTGAGTTTCTAGGTTTTCCTTTTCCTTGTGTGCCTTTTCTGAGTCATATTGCATCCTCTGTAGGGAAGGTCATTTGTATTGAGCCAGATAGGTTTTTCCAAGCCCAACCCTAGAAAAACCACAAGGAAAAGGCATACAAATTGGAGCTCTCTAGCATACCTAGAAGGTCACTTATTTTAATCTACCTAACATGTGTTATAGATGTCAGTTCGTAGACCACAAGATCAAGGACTACCCTTTGGTAGTGCCTCGTACTCCTTCACCATGGGAGTCTAAAAATCCTCATTAGGAAGATATTTCTATTGCCAAACTTGATGAAAAATGGGCCATGGTCACAAACCATAAAAATAAGTCTAGTGGCTCTGGGATGACTTCCAAAGTCCCTGAGCTAGCAAAAAAATTTCAAACCCTTTGAAAAAGGGAAAAGAGGCTCCGGTCCAGGCTGATAATATTCCAATGCGGCCTAGGCTGAAGGCTACGCCTCAACCTATTGTCATTATGATAGCATAGTCGAATACTTCTCCTCTCGTGTTAGGAGATCAAAGGAAATCTCGTAGTCCTTCTCCGCCATTAGAAGAAGGTGAATTTGTGTAGGAGAAACATAGAGTTTCTTTTCTGAATATTCAAACTGGGTCAGTTCCACTAGAGTTTTTGAAAAAATTGCATCTCTACTCTAAATGAAGAGGAGCCAGACTATGATGATATGGAGGAGTTTCATTCATGAATTTCCTCTCATGGAATGTTCGAGGTTTGACATACCTCTCTAGAAATTATTCTATTAGGGATACTTTGCAAAAATATTCTGGTATTGAGTGATTTGTCTCCAAGAAGTTAAAATTACTAGTTTTTTGCTCGCATCAGATTGTCGCTCTAATTTGGCCAGCTAGTCAAATGTTTTGTACCAATCATGAAGTTGGACATGACAGAGTTGTCACCCTCTTGTCCCCATGGTGGCACGCTTGTGTGGTTGACCATGGGTTTGACCCCACACATCAGCTCGTTTGAATCCTTATCAACATTGATAAAATTCCTTTCAGATTATTAATGTTTATGCCTCTAATGACGTCATGGAATGCTCTGTGCTTTGGCATTGGATTGTTGATTCATTACCAGTTGCTACTTGGTTATTTTATGGGGATTTTAATATGGTTGAGAAGGCTTATGATAAAGATGACACTTTTCCATTCAAATGGATAACTGGCGAATGGGAGACATGGTTTTACATGCATAATAAATTGGGACTCTTTGATCCCAATATTGGTTGCCACCTTTCTCATTCCCTTTAGCACACTTGGTGTAATTACCGAGCTAGCTCTAATAGGATATTTAAGCACCTTGATTGTGCCATGATCTCGATTGAATATTTCTTCTCTTTTGAAAACTCTTCACTCCCAGTTAAGCCAATATTTGATGTGACTTTGTCAGATCATTTCCCCATTTATTTTCGCATTGAATGGGAGATAAAAAAACCTTGGGCCTATAAGACATAGTTCTTTTTGAACATGTCTTTTCTTTCACATTAGCCCATGTAGGCCCACATTCATAGGGTCTGGAATTTGGAGTGTTGGAAAGCACATAATAAAGATTGGATTAATTGGTGGAATGATGCTATCACTCACATGACTAGGTTTCTCTACATTTATGAGTCCCAGTTGGCATTTTTTGTCAACGGTCTTATGAGGCTACCACTGCCGACCCGTGCTTAGCGACTGAGGCTCTAATGACCAACCTTTTCTCCCCATCACTACATGTCAGGGTGGTACAGTTAAGGCACAAAAAACAAGTTGCAAATAATTATGCTGCCATAGGTGCACAAATTAAAGCCAAATTACACTGGTTAAAAATTGGCGACTATGCCTCAAAGGATTTTTTTCTAGCCCTGCATGCCAGGAACTCTTCCCCAGGAATTAAAAAATTAAAGATGGAATCTAGGTGCTTTATGAGCTACCTGATATTCTCGAATCCTTTATCAAGCATTATGAAATTGCTTTCACTACCTAGGATTACACGTTGGAGCGTTCTAGCCCTGCATGCCAGGAACTCTTCCCCAGGAATTAAAAAATTAAAGATGGAATCTAGGTGCTTTATGAGCTACCTGATATTCTCGAATCCTTTATCAAGCATTATGAACACGCTTTCACTACCCAGGATTACACGTTGGAGCGTTAGCAAGCCCTTCAAGATTGCCTTATTTTTGTGCCAAATAGGCTATCTTTAGCCCATAAAGCTTTTTGTGAGTAGTTGCTCATTGTTGAATACTTGAAGGAATTTGTTCATACCATGGCAGATGACAAGGCACTGGGTGTTGATGGGTTCCCTTGTGAATTTTACAAGGCCCTTTGGGATTGTGTTGGGAAAGATTTACACAAAGTCTCTCTTGAGGCTTTTCATTCCAAAACTTTGGGTAATATAATTAATAAAGGAAACATTAAATTTAGACCTAAGCCTGAAGATCCCAAGGACATCTACAATAGGCAGCCTATCACGCTCCTCAATTTCTCATACAAAATCATTGCTAAAGCTTTGCCAAATCCTATGACCGCATTGAGTGGCCTTTCATTCTTTTAATGTTGAAAGCCTTGGGGTCTAGGCCTAACTTCATTCAAGCTGTCCAAATGCTTTTCTCAGACACCTCTACTTGTATTACCATTAATGGCTTCCAATATTTTGCTTTTGGTCTTTTTCGCTCTATTTGGAAAGGGTGTCTGGTTGCTCCTTCTCTTTATGTGCTTGCTGCTGAAGGATTTGGTTATTTACTAGCCAATGAAGTTTCTCAATAGCGTGTTAGATCCATTGCCCTACCTAACTCCCTGACTCAACTTGTTAATGGCCATTTTGATGATGACTCTTTCCTCACCCTTTTGGAGGAAGAGAATAATATTAAGGTGACTCTTGAATGCCTTCATATTTTTTTCCTTGCATCTGGTTCCACCATTCAATGGCATAAAACTCTATGTTATAGGCAATCTATTCTACCCACTCCTCATCGGTTTCAATAGTATGGTTGGAAATGGATTGGGTTGAGGGGAAATATTTTGGTTTCTAGGAATCCCCTTCACCTTCCAGGCTTCTCCAACTAAGTTGTGGCAAGTTTTTCTCTCCATGATTGAGAAAAATATGGCCTATTGGATTACCGAGCCTCTTTCTCTAGCAGAAAAATTTCAAGTTTGTTATAAGATTTTGGCTGCTACACATGTTTATTACTCATCTTGTTGGGATCCTTCTATGTTTTCCTATGCCAAGCTTGAAAAGCTTCTTCAAGAATTTCTTTAGGCCTCTGCGGAGTCTCATAGAGGGTTTCACGACATTTCTTGAGAGTTTTGTTGCTTACCCAGAGACTCTAGAGGTCTTGGGCTACTCTCCACTCAAATAAAAGGGTCTGCCTTATGTGTGAAATGGATTATTAGAGCCCTAGCTAGAGATGAAGCCTGGAAAATTCTCCTCAAGCATTGCATCCAATCCTGCTTCCCTATTGATAGACTTGCCTAGAAGGGGATTGGCTTTCAAAACCTTCTAGTTATGAAGGAACCAATCCAAATTGTGGGAAATTTTATGGCTAAGAGCATTTGGAGAGCCTAGGAAGCAATTAAGCCTTGGATCTACTGGGCTGGCTCTAGCTTCCGGGATGAGCTTTCGCTCAACCATCAAAAAATTTGGTGGTCACCCCTTTTTTCCAATAATGGTCAGTCATTGACCAAATCACCTTGGCTTAATGCGCTAAGGTTCCACAAGAAAGGCATTCAAACTTTGTATCATGTGTTCCACAAACCCACAATGTGCATTATGCCATGAGAAGATTTTCATGCTTGTTACATGTAGTCTACATAACCAAGACCGTGATACTTATGATGGTCTAGTGAATGCTATTTTTGGCTGCATAAAGTAGGAATTCGTAGATCCAAGCCCTGGTAGAAGGATTGGAAGTGGTACCTAGACACCCCTTTCAGGAATTACAAGCCTAGGATTGGATATATGTGGCTTTCATTGCATTTTCATATGATTGAAATTTTGAACCAGAGGTGGCTTCTTCAATCTTGTGCTCTTATCTGGAAAAAAATATTTTATGCCACTCGGTCTGCAAGTGTTGAGCCAATACTTGCCCATTTTTATTTGTGTATTATTTTCCAAGGCTTGCCTATGGGGGCTTGGCTTGTTCACTTGGGGGTCTAGGACCCTCAGTGCCCTTTTTGTGGGCGAGATGAGTCTTTTAAGTATCTCTTCTAGTTTTGCACTAGAGCTCAACAGTATTGGAATTGGATTCATGACTTCTTTTCGCCTTTCAGACCAGAGCCCTTCTCTTGGCATATGGTTCTAATGGGAGATTTGTCCAAACTTCCTACTAAGTATACCTAGCTTTGGCACACTTTTAGGGTGGAAATCCTCTTGAATATCTAGAAAGATAGAAATGCTTGGATATTTTCTCACACTCAAATGGATAAGAAATTTTCTTTGCATTCTAAAGCTATTATTTTCTCTAACGTGCTTCTATAGATACAAGTTCAAGAAAAAAAAGTTGCACTTGAGGTGGCTCACCTTCAGGTACTTTTGGATCATTGGGGAAATGCCCCATGTACTATGGCTTGGGTACCTGCTTCACCCACCTCCTCTTGTGGTTGGTCGCTCTCTCAAGGCTGACAATAGAGTGGCTCTACTTGCCCCCACTCCCAGCCTCCTCTTTAACATTCCCACCCTCCTTGAAAATCTAATTCTCCTCCTCCATGGGCTGGCCAGGGGTGGCCCTCTGCAAGAGTTGCAGGGAGCAGTGGTGGTAGTTCCAGGTGGCTCTCTAATACTACTCCTAGTAGCAGCTCTAGTTGGCCATACTCTAGTAAATGCTTTGCACACTTGGCGCTTGCAATCTCACCCTAGCGTGAGGAAGATAAAGAGAAGGAAATATAAGCTGACGATGGCTAGGGTCCTCCTCCTGATGTCACTCTAGACCCTGCCGATGTATGGGGGAAAAGTATGGATGATAACGACCCTCCTAGCTCTACTGGCACTGCTCTGGTCGCTTGATGGCCTTTTTATTTTATAGTTTGTAAATGGATTTCTGGGCTAGGCCCAAGTGACTATGGTTTTTGGTTTTCTGGGCTCTTCCCATATGACTCTCGGAGTGTGCCTTCTTACCACCTACCCTTTTTTTGTGAATATGTAACTTTATCTTTATTATTAATATAGATAGATTCCTATTCATAAAAAAAAGGCCTACTAGTAACACTTGCATAAATGATCTAGATAAAACCTCTCTCACATATAGTTGAAAAAAATATATTGGTATATAAAATTGTAGTTTAATCATTATAGCTCTACCATTTTCCTCACAAAATAGAAACAAAATATTAAAAATATATGATCATCCTTAATTTTAACAAAAATAATGAAGAACACTAACTGTAAATAATAAACTCAACACTAATCTCAAATCCAACAAAAAAGGAACCAAACCTATAGGCTACACAACAAACCCTAGAGAGAAAAATTGTAAGCCAAACCTCTAGAATACAAAAAAAACTAGAGAGAAAAAATGCAAACGAAACAATATCCTTCTATCAACACTAACATATTCTTAATTTGTGATAATATCTCCTTCTAAAAACCCAAATAAAAAAATTCATCTAGCCATCTAATCTAATGTAAACTATAGTAGAAATAAATGTACGAGCCTCTAAACCTAAAGGAAGATCAAACAATAATTTTCATAACAAGGGAATATTCCCAAAGTCATTAACCATCTCCTATACTCTTCAAAACATAATGAAATAAAAACTAAAATTATAGCTCAAGACCAAACATAAGAAGATAATTTAAACCATAATCATGTATCTACTCCTCAAAGCATGCTATTATAACTAACATCAATATCTCAATACTTAAAACACATGGGAAGAGAAGACATAAATAAAGAGTACATAGAAAATAGGTGGAAAATACCTATCAAATAATTCACCATCAAGAGAACCAATAGTGAGGAATGAGATTAATCATCCAAGATATACCAAGTTACAATCACTCTAGAAAGAATAATTTCCACAATGGGTCCATGTTGAACTCATTTCTAACTCTAGGTAAAGGATCCTTGATCTTTATATTTAAACCTCATCAAAGGGTGGTCATATCAACACATAATCTCCAAGATCAAGAGATTTGTAACCTCACCCAAATTTAAAATACTTGTCTACAATTAGTCATATCACAAGAAAAATAATCTCATCTCTCATTAATTATATTTAATTTTTTTTTAAAAGGATCCGATTATAAAATTAATACAAGATATAGAAAGTTACCATGACATAATGATTACCTCATTATAACTACTCAAATATAAGATTAAAATATTTATATAATAAAAAACTATCCACAATCTCATAAAACAAGGATTACATATCTAAATTGATAAATCATATAACTAAAAACTTAACCAAAGACTCCAAGAGCCCTCTAGAGAAACAATCTTTGAACATAATTAAAAGTATGAATATAAGCATCCTCTATCGATAGAACTAAAGATGATGATGAATATTCATTACACATAATATAAATTGGACCCTTTATGTCTTCTATTATATGAAAAACCACTATAGAAGATCATTCATATCCTAATAATTAATCCCCATCACTACCAAAAGTTACCATTGAGTTACAATATTGAGCTACATGTTGTTAGTGTAAAAATATTCCTTATGAAACTATTTAGGTTGTATACTATCTAGGAGAATCCTATTCACACTACTCTTAAGCTAAATTGGCAGACGTCTATTTTTTGTATCACCTCATGTGGACTCACCAAGTTTCTAAAAATTTGTCCATAGAGTCCTACACATGTGATGTAGGAGCATCCTGAGTAAATAAATGATGCACATCATCATAAAGACATCTTGATAGATGATTATTGTGTTGAGTTGTTGTCAATGATGTCAAAAAGGTTGTCATGGTTTGTATTGGAAATGTTTGATTGGAGTTTCATATACTTTGATCATGCTGTGGTTTTTAGGTGGTGGTTTTCAGGTGATATGTGGTTGTAGATGATTAGGGTGTCATGGATCACAGTGGCAATGATGGTTTGGTGTTGAGGTACTATAGTGTTGAGTGGAATTCATAAGGAGTTGGTTTCAAGACTCCCATTGCTATCAAGGTCATTCTCACATCAGTCTAGTGTTGAGTGGAATTCATAAGGAGTTGGTTTCAAGACTCTCATTGCTATCAAGGTCATTCCCACATCAGTCTTCTTTAGGATACCTTCATTATGTATTCATACTATGTTCATACAATGTGAGTTTGTGATGAGTTTGTGGTGCTATGATGTTGATAAGTTGATGTCCCTCCTATGTTATTGAGTGGTGTTCAAAGCTTGTAACCATATCAATGTGGAGAATGGTGTTGAAAGCTTGTAACCCTAATGGAGTAAAGGTCAGTGGTTTGATATGATGGTTGGATGCCCAAGTTTAATTTGTCACATGAATTAGTCACATGCTCTCAATGAAATGTCATTTCTTTGATCAAAGGATTACATTTGCAAAAGGAACATACAAAGGAGGAATATGTTGAGGACATGCACAAGAATATGCTCATTTAGTTCTTGATATAAGTCTATGGAAGGAAGTTTTATGCATTAGGGTTTGTAATCTAAAACCATAAATGTTCTTTCTACATGCTAAGTATGCATTGTTTAAAACCTAATTCAATAATCTTTTGTAAAAAGTTTCCTTTTGGTCTAAATGAATGTTGACTTGATATAAGAGGTGAATGTCTAGTTAAGTGAACACTTAAGGCGTGAGTTTCCTACATAGCCTGACCAACCTCTTTCCTAGGGAAACTGACTCTGACAAGTCACTTATTTGTTTCAAGCACCAAGGCTAAAATGGAAGGCGGAGATTAAAAGACAAGATAATGAAAACTAGATGATCAACAGTGCAGGTTTGGAATTTTTTTAAATCCAACGACCATTCATGTAAGTCAAAATTGATGGGCAGTTGGATGACAGTGGCACAAACTACCTTTATTCAGTTTTGGAACGAACTAGAAGACTAGGAAATTTGATAAAAGCGTCTATGAGATGTTTTTGTTTTGGTTGATTTGTATTATGAGTTCCTATCAGTGACATATGCATAGTCATATACATAATGTCTATATTCTCACATTGATTGTTGATTTTAGTAAGGTTCAAACTTTAAGTAACTTGCAATTTCAATATGCATAAGGAGTAAGATTGTAGTGAAACTCAATATGAATAAATATAGTATGCACAAGAATTGAGTGTATGTTCTACAGAGACAAACCTACATGCCCATATGCAGATGATGAAGATCTAGGTGAAGAAAACTTAGGTGTTTAAAGACTCAAGTCTGAAGGGTATATTCAATGTATACAAAGGAGTTGTAAGTGTAATACTCTCAGAATGTTATAGTTGTTTTTGTGATTCAATTTGTAGAAAATGTTGAAGTGGTTTGTAGAAAATATTAAAATGTTTTGCAGGGGATACTGAAGTATTTTTGTGTTATCATTGAAAAGTGATGTTGTATGTAAATTGAAAAAGTGAGTCATTTGATGGATTATATAGTAATAGGGTAACCCCATGGAGTTATGTTTCTTCCTTCATTAGAGATTGGTCAGTAAGACCATGAAGTGTATGCCAGTGAGGCAGATGTTTGTATGCCAATTAGGCAGATGTGTGTATGTTAGTGAGGCATTTTTGTAACCAATGAGGTTCTTTATTTAGTGAGGTAATTTTTTCCAGTGACGCATTCTTGTAACTTGTAAGGTTCTTTGGTTAGTGAGACCATTTTTTCTAGGAGTATTTCCACTTACGAAATATCATTGTGTCGCATTCTTGTGAATGTTTTATTTATACTATTGTTTATTCTGTTGCTTTATATTGTTTACTTAAGTAAAATTTGAAAAAGGAATTTACAAAGTGAAAATTTGTGTATGAACACTTATTCACCCCACCTTTAAGTGTTCATTGTACTCCAATAACTAGTATCAGAGTGAGGTTCCCTATAGAAGTCTAATAGGCTTGGGTAGGTCTTGATAGTGGAGTACTATGGGAAAGTGTAAAAGAAATAGAGAAAAGAAATATGTCAAGCAAAAGGTTGTACAAAAAACCCCAGCCAAGTCATGTGATGAGTTTTTGCATTAATTTCCCCTGAATGTTAATATAAAGTGTGTCAAAAATAATTGTCTTGCAGTTGAGAGTTTTGGTAAAAAAGAAGACTTCATTGTAAGTGAAGAAAGAGACCTCTTTGTGGATGAAGATGACTATGATGAATAGGAATGTGAGGTTGATGTAGAAGGTGAATTTTTGTGTGCTCTTGATACAGTCAAGCATCTCAGAAAAAGAAAAAGAAGGAGATTATAAGACCAACTTCAACATGTAAAAGACTTCAAGAATAAGGTACTTTGAGATCTTTCAAAAGTTTCTTTAGATCTTGAAGAGTCTAACAAACTTATTATTAATATTAAAAAAAAGATAGAAGAAGTAAAAAGGATAGTTGATTTTACAAAATCTAATCTTAAGTCAAAACTAGTGAATGTTTGAAACTTGATTTAGACATAGTCTCTTTAAGAAAGGAATTGGAAGAAAAATCTTCTAAACTTCACAAGATTTTTTAGTTTGAAAAGGGTACTGATTGCTTGAATGACATATTGAGTAAGAAAAAGCATCACAAAGACACTACATGTCTAGGTTATGAAGAAGGAAAATGTTCTAAATCCAAAACTACTCCTAGAAAGAAGATAGACCTGAATTTTCACTTTGTTGCTCCTGATGAAGACAAGAAGAAAGAAAAATAAAAAATTTCTAGTGTTGGAAAAGGAAGAATAAGCAGGCTCTCAAGACCTTCACCTATTAGACAATACCATTCAACAAGGTACAACTACTCTCTGTGACATGGTTATTTCTATTCTTGTCATGTTTATGGTCATAGAGCTAGAGATTGTAGAACAAGAAATTGTTGGATGAATAGAAGTCATAATCATGTGAGGAATGTCAAGAGAGGTTCATACAACATTCCTAGAAGAAATTATCTTCTCTTTGGTCTAGACAACAACATTATATGTTATAGGTGTAATGATTTTGGACACAAAGCACAATGGTGTAAGGAAAGTTTGATGAAGCCATCTAGGGACTACATGTTCAAACGAAAGCAAAAGAATACCTTGAGTAAGGAGAAGAAAAATCCTATACAAGTATGGAGAAGAAAAAAAGATTCAAGTGGTGAAAAACCAAAATCAATTCATGTTAATAAAAAAATATTATCCAATGCATAAGAACTAGCTTAAAGTTAGGGGGAGATAATCACTGTCTTATCTTTTTCCCCAAGGAGTTAATCATGATGGTCTTGTTTAGCATTGTGCATCCTATGCCAATATTTGTGATGTGATCTATTTTATTTTGTCATGGGAGATTTCAAAGAATCTTTGCATCAAGGATAGTCTTGTGGAATGGTCCTGATACAGAGGACAATATATCTTTGAAACAACATTACAATAGAAGAGACCTCTGAGAAACGATATTACATGTTCAAATGAGACAAAACAGTGAATATGACAAAGGAAAAAGTGATTTGATGTTTGAATATTTGAGTTGAATAGAATCTTTGATCATGATTCATGCTTATGGAGTTGATGTGGTGAATGGAATTGTGGTTAAGAATGGAAATGGTCTTCTTTTGCCTCATGAATTTGAATTTTTTTTGCAATGTTTTGTGTTCATCTTTGACAACAGTGTTTTGTCTCTTGCAAGGAGTTGATAGTATTCACAATGATCATCTAGCAGTGACAGACTAGGATTTCTATATCTTGATAGGTTAGTGATTCCTAGAATATGATAATCTCCTAGAATCCCTTTTAGTATATATCATTTAATGCCTACTTTCATACTGTGATGAATGCATTATAAATAACCACAAGGATAGACATCAGTGAAAGGTAAATACATATACATTTTATCTCTTCTTACATGGTAACAAGTGTTTAATAAAAGATAGGGTTTTAGAACTTGAAGAAGTTACAAGTGCAAAGTGCAAAGAATGGTGTACAAAGGTCATGATGATATGTGTTATCTTTTGTGTGTGTAGACTTCATGTTTTTGTCACAGTGTAATTAGTGCAAGAACAAAGGTGTTGGTACACTAGTACTATAATGGTATCATATCTTTCAAAACATGCACTAGAAATTCTCCATAATGATTTTGGTGTCAAAGGGTGTTCATCAATTGATTATGATATCGAAAGTTAGAAGTTTTGCAAGGTAATGAGACAGTCATGTTGTATATTCAGCGAGTAAAGTTAGAGAGGATGTAATCAGAGAAAAAAAATCATTTTTCAGTGCCTTGTCTGTCAAATATATTTGACAGAGAACATAGGTACATAATGGAAAAGAAATAAGTGGCAGTTTTTGTTACATATTTGTAGTATGATATGGGTCTTGTGAATATTCACATTCCTATGCTTGGTTTGTTCCTTTGTCAAATTGATGTGTGCATAGTGAAGAATCTTCCATATTGTTCATTTACATGATTTAGTAATATTGTACGATAACAATACATAAATGAACACTAGTTTATGGTATTGGTTTCATGATGCTATGATTTTAAGTTTCCAACTTAGCTAAAGATAGTAAATAGGTTCTTCTTGTCTCATGCATAGTGATGCTTGTTATGTATCTTTCTTGAAAGGAGGAAGTTTCATTGATTTGTTTTAGTCACAATATGGTGTTTGAATGCAAATGGAAATAACATAGTTTTCATGCACTGATAAAAAATATATATTTTAGTGATCCTTCCTAGAGTTGATCACAATTCCATTTTGATAAACTGCGACTTTAGAAAAAAGCCATGTTTCTCATGTTATCAAGGACAACATGATTATTTGCAATGATCTACGACAATTCAATGTTGATTATATTGTCATTGATGATCATGGGAAAAGTGATAAGGATTTGTGGAATAGTATGCAATGTTTGTAATGATGACATGGGTATGTGCAGGATCATCATGGAAAAAGCAGGCCCTTAAGTGGCAAAAAATTCAGAAAAATCAGAGTTATCCAACTTGACGTAAAAATTTAAATAAGTTATCTATATTATTTCAAAAATATGTAAGAATATAATTTGTAGAAAATTTAATGTAGTTTCTAAACTACTAGGTTTGTTTAAAAAAAAAAAAATCTATTTGGTGAAAATTTGAAATTTCAATGGAGTAGTACTTAAATTTCAGGGAAAAAATAAGTAGGTGTCTGTCTGACCACCTTAACCACAATAAAATGATAATTATTTTTTATAAGATTTTAGATATAATTAGAGGACTCATGTCCCAATGTGATGCATATTTTTTTGTAATTTGTTTCCAAGTAAATAATTAATTATGAATTTTTTATTACAACTTTTAAAAAATATAAAAAACTCGTATGTCTGACCACCTTAACTAGGTCAAAACTTCTGGCAGCCTTGTGGCTTTTTGTGGTTGTCTGCTTTTGCTGGTTTTTTTCTTTCTAGCAGCCTTTTTATTTTTCGGACCTTTGTTTTGGTCTTAGCTTGTAATGTTACTTTATGGTTTCGGGTCCTTGTAAAACCTGTTTATCCCCCTTTTATCAAAAACTAGGTCAAAACTTCATGAAATTAATTTTTTCTTTTTTTAATCCTATAGTATGTGAAGCATAGAATGTGATGCATGGTTTGGATTCAAAAAATGTGATACCGTTTGAAAGGTATAGATATTTTTTAAACAGCCTATCAATCAAAACTTTAGTCATAATTCAAATAGAAAATGAATAATAATTACTTATTAAATTCAAAGTAAAACATAGTTTATATTGATGGAAAATTGAGAATCTCCTTTAAAAACCCTTTTCATTTCATCAATTTTGGGTTAAAAAAAATTCATCAGCCACATACCCATCATATTGCCACTTTTTGGCCCATCATGATCCTGCACATACCCACATATACTTCTTTTTTACTCAGTTGCTTGACAGTGGTTTTTTAGTTGAGTTTTCTTGTCAGGGATCCACCATTTGCACAATATAGTGATATTTCTAATTATAGTGTTATCTTAGTTAGGGTGTAGTTCTCAGTTTGTTGGAGGTTCTTTGAGGAGCAATATTATTTTGTATTTTGGTCAGATGCACAATGTTTTATGATAGTACCATTCTGATGATGATGAATGTATGTTCATGCATGGTTATTTAAGAATTCTTTGGTAGAGATATGGTGATAGATATTATATCAATCTTGATCATGTTGGACCAATAGTATTTGATGTCTTGAAGAGAAGGTTTTGATAATAGCATGAGAAGACTTGATATCAAGTATTTGGGACAGAGTTTGTTTGAAAAAAGGGTGTTATTTCTATCAAAGTCATGCTCTAAGATATACATTCTCTTAGACGATATAGAAGGTTGGTAGGAGTTCAAATGAAGAAAGCTTAAAAAAAAATTCTCATGCTCTAGATTGTGTTTTCTTGCAAAAACTGTTATTCTTTCATGATGTATGGGAACACGTCTGTATCAAACAAGACCAACCGATTCGATGATAATTTCTCCATTGAATTCCCATCAAGCCATGTTGCAATATTGTCAAGAATCATCAAAATGACTAAATGATTGTTTGAAGTAATTGGTTGGTTCAAGAATATTAGTGAGTAATCAAATGTGTTGGGGGGTATTTAAATGTTGTTGTCCCCATTATTCCATGTTGCTCTTTCCTTGTTAGTGTATTTGTTCCTTTCTTGTATTTTGATCTTTGGCTATTTCTTTGTAGCTCTTTGCTCTTTGTCAATGATAGACAGTGAATCATAACCTTGTATGGAATAGTGCTTGGAAATCCTAATTCAAAGGGGAAGACTAGGAGTATATAGAGGATCTTTTTGTAGGGGGACTAATTTTTTTGGATCCCTTTGTTAGTTGATGTCAAAGGGGGAGAAAGTAAATTGGTTTGTACTTGGTTTTTCCATCAATGACAAAGGGAGAGTTTGTTGAGATGTTGTCATTGATGTCAAAAAGGTTGTCATGGTTTGTATTGGAAATATTTGATTGGAGTTTCATATCCTTTGATCATGTTGTGGTTTCCAGGTGGTCATTTTCAAGTGATCTCATGTTGTTTAAAGGTGATATGTGGTTGCAGATGATTAGGGTGTCATGGATCACAATGAAAATTATGGTTTGGTGTTGAGGTACTACAGTGTTGAGTGGAATTCATAAGGAGTTGGTTTCAAGATTTCCATCAAGCTATCAAGGTCATTCCCACATCAATATAATGTTGAGTGGAATTCATAAGGAGTTGGTTTCAAGACTCTCATTGCTATCAAGGTCATTCCCACATCAGTCTTCTTTAGGATACCTTCATTATGTCTTCATACAATGTTCATGCAATGTGAGTTTGTGATGAGTTTGTGGTGCTATGATGTTGATAAGTTGATGTCCCTCCTATGTTATTGAGTGGTGTTGAAAGATTGTAACCATATCAGTGTGGAGAATGGTGTCAAAATCTTGTAACCCTAGTGGAGTAAAGGTCAGTGGTTTGCTATGATGGTTGGATGCCCAAGTTTAATTTGTCACATGAGTTAGTCACATGCTCTCAATGAAATTTCATTGCTTTGATCAAAGGATTGAATTTACAAAAGGTACATACAAATGGGGAACATACGTAGGACATGCAGAAGAATATGCTCATTTAGTTCTTGAAATAAGTCTATGGAAGGAGCTTTTATGCATTAGGTTTGTAATCTAAAACCCTAAATGTTCTTTCTAAATGCTAAGTATGCATTGTTTAAAACCTAATTCAATCATCTTTTGTAAAAGTTGCTTTTTGGTCTAAATGAATGTTGAGCCACTATAAGAGGTGACTATCCAGTTAAGTGAACACTTAAGGGAGTTTCCTACGTAGCCTGATCAACCTCTTTCCTAGGGCAACCAGATCTGACAAGTCACTTATTTGTTTCGAGCACCAAGGTTAAAAGTGAAGGCAGAGATTAAAAGACAAGATGGAAGAAACTAGATAATCAATGGTGCAGGTTTGAAAGTTTTTAAAATCCAACGACCATTCATGTAAGTCAAAATTGACAGGAAGTTGGACGATAGTGGTAAAAATTTCCTTTATTCAGTTTTGGAATGAACTAAAAGACCAGGAAATTTGATAAAAGGGTCTATGAGATTTTTTTCTTTTGGTAGGTTCATATTATGAGTTCCTATCAGTGACATTTTCATAGTCATATACATAATGTCTATATTCTGACATGGGATGTTGATTTTAGAAAGGTTCAAACTTGAAGTAACCTACAATTTCAATATGCATAAGGAGTAAGATTATAGTGGAACTTAGTATGAATAAATACAATATGCACAAAAATTGAGTGTATGTTCCACAAAGACGGATCTACATGCCCATATGTAGATGATAAAGATTAGTGAAGAAAACTGAAGTGTTGAAAGACTCAATTCCGAAGGGTATATTCAATGTATACAAAGGAGTTGTAAGTGTAATACTCTCAGTATGTTATAGTTTTTTGTGTGATTCAATTTGCAGAAAATGTTGAAGTGGTTTGCAGAAAATTTTAACATGTTTTGTAGGGGATTTTGAAGTATTTTTGTGTTATCATTGACAAGTGATGTTGTATGTGGGTATGTGCAAGATCATCATGGAAAAAATAGGCCCTTAAGTGGCAAAGAAATAAAAAAAATCAGAGTTAGGCAGCTTGAAATAAAAAATTGAATAAGTTATCTATATTATTTCAAAAATATATGTAAGAATATAATCTATAGAAAATTGAATGTAGTTTCTAAACTACTAGGTTTGTTTTAAAAAAAAGAAATCTATTCAAATGGTGAAATTTTGAAATTTCAATTTAGTAGTACTTAAATTTTAGGGAAAAAATAAGAAATAAGTGTTTGTTTGACCACCCTAACCACAATAAAATGATAATATTTTTTTATAATACTTTATATGTAAGTAGAGAACTCATGTCCTGATGTGATGCATATTTTTTTATAATTTTTTTCCTAGTAAATAATTAATTATGAATTTTTTATTACAACTTTTAAAAAATATAAAAAACTCCTATGTCTCACTACCTTAACTTGGTCAAAACTTCATGAAATTCAATTTTTCTTTTTTTAATCCTATAGTATGCAAAGCATAGAACGTGACACATTTTTTAGATTCAAAAAATGTGATACCGTTTGAAAGCTTTAGATGTTTTTCAATTAGTCTATCAATCAGGGCTTTAGTCATAATTTGAATAGAAAATGAATAATAATTACTTATTAAATTCAAAGTAAAGCATAATTTATATTGGTGGAAAGCTGAGAATCTCCTTTAAGAACCCTTTTCGTTTCATCAATTTTGGGTAAAAATAAAGTCGCCAGCCACATACCCATCATATTGCCACTTTTTGGCCCATCATGATCCTACACATACCCATGTAAGTTTAAAAAGTGAGTCATTTGATGGAGTATATAGTAATAGGGTAACTCCCTTAAGTTAAGTTTCTTCCTTGATTGGAAATTTCTCAGTAAGACCATGAAGTGTATGTCAGTGAGGGATGTTTGTATGCCAGTGAGGCAGATGTGTGTATGTCAGTGAGGCATTCTTGTAACTAGTGAGGTTCTTTGGTCAGTGAGGTTATTTTTTCCAGTGAGGCATTCTTGTAACTAGTGAGGTTCTTTGGTCAGGGAGGCCATTTTTTCTAGTGAGGCACTTTGTAACTAGTGAGGTTCAAATAAGTCAGTGATGCATATTTTTTGTGTGGTTTTATTCCCCAGGAAGGTTTCCACTCATGACATATCATTGTGTCACATGCTTGTATATGTTTTATTTATACTGTTTTCTATTTTGTTGCTTCATATTCTTTACTTAAGTCAAATTTAAAAAAGGCATTTACAAAGTGAAAATTTGTGTATGAACACTGATTCACCCCCCTCTTAGTGTTCATTGTACTTGAACAAGTGGTATCAAAGCGAGTTTCCCTATAGAAGTCTAACACGCTTGGGTAGGTCCTGATAGTGGAGTACTGTGGGAAAGTGTAAAAGAAATAGAGAAAATAAAGATGTTAAGGAAAAGGTTGTACAACAAACCCCAAACAAGTCATGTGATGAGTTGTTGCATGAATCTCCCTTGAATGTTAATATAAAGTGTGACAAAAAGAATGGTCTTGCAGTTGAGAGTTATGGTAAAAAAGAAGACTTCATTGTAAGTGAAGAAAGAGACCTCTTTGTGGATGAAGATTACTATGATGAACATGAATGTGAGGTTAATATAGAAGGTGAATTGTTGTGTGCTCTTGATACAGTCAAGCATCTCAGAAAAGAAAACAGGATATTAGAAGATCAACTTCAACAAGAAAAACACTTCAAGAATAAGGTACTTTGAGATCTTTCAAAAGTTTCTTTAGATCTTGAAGAGTCTAAAAACTTATTATTAATTTTAAAACAGAGATAGAAGAAGTAAAAAGGATAGTTGATTTTACAAAATCTAATCTTGAAGTCAAAACTAGTGAATGTTTAAAACTTGAGTTAGAAATAGTCTCTTTGAAAAAGGAATTAGAAGAAACATCTTCTAAATTGCACAAGAGTTTTCACTTTGAAAAGGGTATTGACTGCTTGAATGAAATATTGAGTAAGAAAAAGCATCACAAAGACACTACAGGTCTAGGTTATGAAGAAGGACAGTGTTCTAAAGCCAAAAATACTCCTAGAAAGAAGATAGACCTGAATTGTCACTCTGCTGCTCTTGATGAAGAAAAGAAGAAAGCAAAAGAAAAAATTTCTAATGTTGGAAGAGGAAGAACGAACAGGATCTCAAGACCTTCACCTTTCAGACAATACCATTCAACAAGGTACAACTACTCTGTGAAATGGTTATTGCTATTCTTGTCATGTTTATGGTCATAGAGCTAGAGATTGTAGAACAAGAAATTGTTGGATAAATAGAAGTCATAATCATGTGAGGAATGTTAAGAGAGGTTCATACAACATTCCTAGAAGAAATTATCCTTTCTTTGGTCTAGACAACAACATTATATGTTATAGGTGTAATGAGTTTGGACACAAAGCACATTGGTGTAAGAAAAGTTTGATGAAGCCATCTAGGGACTACATGTTCAAACAAAAGCAAAAGAATACCTTGAGTAAGGAGAAGAAAAATCCTATACAAGTGTGGAGAAGAAAACACGATTCAAGAGGTGAAAAACCAAAATCAATGCATGTTAATCAAATGATATTATCCAATGCATAAGAACTAGCTTAAAGTCAGGGGGAGATAATCACTGTCTTATCTTTTGTCCCAAGGAGTTAATCATGATGATCTTGTTTAGCATTGCGCATCCTATGTCATGATTTGTGATTTGATTTGTTTTCCTTTTTCATGGGAGATTTCAAAGACTCTTTGCATCAAGGACAGTCTTGTGGAATTGTACTGATATAGAGGACAAGATATCTTTGAAACAACATAACAGTAGCAGAGACCTTTGACAAATGATATTGTGTTCAAATGAGACAAAACATTGAATAGGAAAAAGGAAAGAGTGATTTGATATCTGAATATTTGAGTTGAATATGATCTTTGATCATTCTTCATGCTTATGGAGTTGATGTGGTGAATGGAATTGTGGTTAAGAAAGAAAATGGTCTTCTTTTGCCTCATGAATTTGATGTGTTTTTTTACAATGTTTTGTGTTCATCTCTGACAACAGTGTTTTGTCTCTTGCAAGGAGTTGATAGTATTAACAATGATCATCTAGCAGTGACATACTGGGGTTTCTATATCTTGATAGGTCAATGATTCTTAAAAGATCATAATATCCTAGAATCCCCTTCAATATATATCATTTAATGCCTACTTTCATACTGTGATAAATGCATTAGACATAACCACTAGGATAGACATCAGTGAAAGGTAAATACATATACATTTTATCTATTCTTACATGGTAACGAGTGTTTAAGAAAAAAGGGGGTTTTAGAACTCGAAGAAGTTACAAGTGTAGAGTGCAGAGCATGGTGTATATAAGTCATGATGATATGTGCTTTCTTTTGTGTGTGTAGAATTCATGATGTTGTCACTGTGTAATTAGTGCAAGAACAGAGGTGTTGGTACAGTAGTACTATAATGGTATCATATCTTTCAAAACGTGCACTTGATATTTGCCATAATGATTTTGGTGTCAAAGGGTGTTCATAAATTGATTTTGATATCGAAAGTTGGAAGTTTTGCAAGGTAATGAGATAGTCATGTTGTATATTCAATGAGTAAATTCAGAGAGGATGCAATCGGAGAAAAAAAATAATCATTTTTTAGTGCCATGTCAGTCAAATATATCTGACAGAGAACATAGGTATAATGGAAAAGAAATAAGTGGCAGTTTTTGTTACATATTTTCAGTATGATATGGGTCTTGTGAATATTCACATTCCTATGCTTGGCTTGTTCCTTTGTCAAATGGATGTGTGCACAATGAAGAATCTTCGATATTGCACATTTGGATGATTTAGTAATATTGTACAATAACAATACATAAATGAACACTAGTTTATGGTATTGGTTTCCTGATGCTGTGATTCTATGTTTCCAACTCAGCTAAAGACAGTAAATAGGTTCTTCTTGTCTCATGCATAGTGATTCTTGTTATGTATCTTTCTTGAAAGGAGGAAATGGCATTGATTTGTTTCAGTCACAATAATGTGTTTGAATAAAAATGGAAATAACTTAGTTTTCATGCACTGATAAACAAAATTCATTTCAGTGATCCTTCATGGAGTTGATCACAATTCCATTTTCATGCACTGTGACTTTAGAAGAAAAGGTATGTTTCTCATGTTATCAAGGACAACATGTTGATTATTTGCAATCTACAACAGTTCAATGTTAATTATATTGTCATTGATGATCATGGGAAAAGTGATAAGGATTTGTGGAATAGTATGCAATGTTTGCAATGATGACAGTTACTTCTTGTTTACTCAGTTGCTTGACAGTGTTTTGTTTGTTGAGTCTTCTTGTCAGGGACCCACCGCTTGCACGATATAGTGATATTTCTGATTATATTGTTATCCCAGTTAGGGTGCAGTTCTTAGTTTGTTGGAGGTGCTTTGAGGCGCATTATCATTTTGTATTTTGGTCATATGCACAATGTTTTATGATAGTACCATTCTGATGATGATGACTGTATGTTCATGCATGGTTATTTAAGAATTCTTTTGTAGAGATATGGTGATAGATATTATATCAGTCTTGATCAGGTTGGACCAATAGTATTTGATGTCTCGAAGGGAAGGTTTTGATAAGAGCATGAGAAGACTTGATATCAAGCAGTTGGGATAGAGTTTTGTTTTAAAAAAGGGTTTTATTGCTATCAAATTCATGCTCTACGATAACAGTGCTTTGAATACATTCTCTTAGACAATATAGAAGGTTGGCAGGAGTTCAAATGAAGAAAGCTTCAATTTTTTTTTGCATGCTCTAGACTGTCTTTTCTTGCAAAATCTGCTATTCTTTCACGTTGTATGGGAACACGTCTGTATCAAACAAGACCAACCGATTCTATGATAAGTCTTCATTGAATGCCCATCAAGCCATGTTGCAATACTGTCAAGAAGCACCAAAATGACTAAATGACTGTTTGAAGTAATTGGTTGGTTCAAGAATATTAGTGAGTAATCAAATGTGTTGGGGGGTATTTAAATGTTGTTGTCCCCACTATTCCATGCTCCTCTTTCCTTGTTAGTGTATTTTTTTCTTTTCTCGGATTTTGATCTTTGGCTCTTTGGCAGTGATAGACAGTGAATCATAACCTCGTATGGAACATTGCTTGGAAAGGCTAATTCAAAGGGGAAGACTAGGGGTATATAGAGGATCTTTTTTGTGGGGGGAGTAATTGTTTTGGATACCTTTGTTAGTTGATGTCAAAGGGGGAGAAAGTAAATTGGTTTGTACTTGGTTTTGCCATCAATGACAAAGGGGGAGTTTTTTGAGTTGGTGTCATTGATGTCAAAAAGGTTGTCATGGTTTGTATTGGAAATATTTGATTGGAGTTTCATATACTTTGATAATGTTGTGGTTTTCAGATGATATCATGTTGTTTTTAGGTGATATGTTGTTGTAAATGATTAGGGTGTTATGGATCATAGTGGCAATGATGGTTTGGTGTTAAGGTACTACAATGTTGAGTGGAATTCATAAGGAGTTGGTTTCATGACTCCCATTGCTATCAAGGTCATTCCCACATCATTCTAGTGTTGAGTGGAATTCATAAGGAATTGGTTTCAAGACTCTCATTGCTATCAAGTTTATTCCCACATCAGTCTTCTTCAGATGCCTTCATTATGTCTTCATACTATGTACATGCAATGTGAATGTGTGATGAGTTTGTGGTGCTATGATGTTGATTAGTTGATGTCCCTCCTATGTTATTGAGTGATGTTGAAATCTTGTAACCATATCAGTGTGGATAATGGTGTTGAAAGCTTGTAACCCTAGTGGAGTAAAGGTTAGTGGTTTGCTATGATGGTTGGATGCCCAAGTTTAATTTGTCACATGAGTTAGTCACATGCTCTCAATGAAATGTCATTGCTTTGATCAAGGATTGAATTTGTAAAAGGAACATACAAAGGAGGAACATACAGAGGACATGCAAAAGAATATACTCATTTAGTTCTTGAAATAAGTCTATGGAAGGAGGTTTTATGCATTAGGGTTTGTAATCTAAAACCCTAAATGTTCTTTCTACATCCTAAGTATGCATTGATTAAAACCTAATTCAACTGTCTTTTGTAAAAGTTTCTTTTTGTTCTAAATGAATGTTGAGCTGCTATAAGAGGTGACTGTCCAGTTAATTGAACACTTAAGGGAGTTTCCTACATAGCCTGACCGACCTCTTTCTTAGGGAAACCAGCTCTGACTGGTCACTTATTTGTTCCGAGCACCAAGGTTAAAATGGAAGGCGAAGATTAAAAGACAAGATGGTGAAAACTAGATGATCAATGATGCAGGTTTGAAAGTTTTAAAAATCCAATGGTCATTCATGTGAGTCAAAATTGACGGGCAATTGTATGATGGTGGCACAAACTGCCTTTATTCAGTTTTGGAACGAACTAGAAGACTAGGAAATTTGATAAAAGGGTCTATGAGATGTTTTTGTTTTTGTTGGTTCATATTATGAGTTCCTATCAGTGACATCCGCATAGTCATCTACATAATGTCTATATTCTCACATGGATTGTTGATTTTAGAAAGGTTCAAACTTGAAGTAACCTGCAGTTTCAATATGCATAAGGAGTAGGAATGTAGTGGAACTCAGTATGCATAAATACAGTATGCACAAAAATTGAGTGTATATTCTACACAGACAGATATGCATGCCCATATGCAGATGATGAAGATTGGTGAAGAAAATTGAGGTGTTGAAAGACTCAAGTTCGAAGGGTATATTCAATGTATAGAAAGGAGTTGTAAGTGTAATATTGTCAATATATATTATAGTTGTTTGTGATTCAATTTGCAGAAAATGTTGAAGTGGTTTGCATAAAATATTGACATGTTTTGTAGGGGATTCTGAAGTATTTTTGTGTTATCATTGACAAATGATGTATGTAAATTGAAAAAGTGAGTCATTTGGTGGATTATATAGTAACATGGTAACCCTCTGAAGTTATGTTTCTTCCTTCATTGGAGATTGATCAGTAAGACCATGAAGTGTATGTCAGTGAGGCAAATGTTTGTATGCTAGTGAGGCAGATGTGTGTATGTCAGTGAGGCATTCTTGTAACCAATGAGGTTCTTTGGTTAGTGAGGTCATTTTTGCCAGTGAGGCATTCTTGTAACCAGTGAGGTTCTTTGGTTAGTGAGGCCATTTTTGCCAATGAGACACTCTATAACCAGTGAGGTTCAAATAAGTTAGTGAGGCATTTTTTTCGAGTGGTTTTATTCCCCAGTAGGGTTTCCACTCAGGACATATCATTGTGTCACATGCTTGTATATGTTTTATTTGTACTGTTGTCTATTCTATTGCTTCATATTGTTTACTTAAGTTAAATTTGAAAAAGGAATTTATAAAGTGAAAATTTGTGTATGAACACTGATTTACCCCCCTCTTAGTGTTCATTGTACTCCAACATATTGCAATGGGATAAACGCTATTATTCTTTATGCTTGATAATTTTTTAGATATAAGGAAAATCCTAAATATTATTAATATAAAAAGTGTAGAATTACATATATAAAGTGACATTGATTTTACAAAAGGTTTACAAAAAGTTAGCAAAATATGAATGTAGGCAGGAGGTCAAAACATAAAACAATGCCTTAAATACCAAGAGTGTAGTTGGTAGGAGGCTGGAAAATGTAAGTTTCGAACTAGAGAGAGAGGAAACAAGAGAGGACATTTTTTATTAGGGGTTAGTTTAAAGCTACTCATACAATAGGAGGGGTGGCATTGAAATCCATAATCTATTGGAGATCTGACATGGGCTCCATATTATTTACCTTTTTAAGAAATTAGCTACCCACACTCGCCAATGCTTGATGATGAGCTAATGACATTGTGAAAAAATTTAGGAGGAATGTATGACACTCACCAACAACACCCTCCTCTCACACGTGTTGGATGTACCATGGCCTCAAAATGCCAAAACCCAAGCATGCTACTTCCAGAGTAGCTTCGAGCCCACCTAGATTATGTTTTTTAAACAATTTTTCTACCAGAGTCCCCACTAGCTCCTTTGGTTCTCCTAGGTCTAGGAGAGAAGCCACAAATCATGATGTGAGATCTGAATTCACCATGTTGCGCTCTTCTTCCCTTAGAAAATCCATGCCAAGAATAATCTTTACAAGTTTTATATCCCCCCTATGGGGTGTTTCATGATCACCTTCAGGCACTCGTCTATGATAGCACTGGTTTTTATGTTGGACATTATTCCACTACATTTCAATTATAAAATTGAGTTAGTCTATTGGTTATGTTTTAAATAAAAGAAAATGAAAATTACACTTAGCTATATGGAGAGGCGAACAAAGCAAGATGAAGTCACGACCTTCAAAGAAGTCTAGAAAAACAAATAAAATGGAAATAAGAGACCATGCAACAAAAAGGTGAAGAATGCTAAGGGCCACGGGTAAAGGAAGGAGGAAAGCTTTAAAGATTAAAAAAAAATGGCATACAGCAAATTCATCACCAACAATTCACTGATGGGAAATTTACTGCCAACAATTCACCGCCATGGAAAATTCACTGCCAGCAATTCACCACCACAGAAAATTCACGAAGGAAAATTCACCGCCAAATAAAATTTAAAAATATTTGGCGGTGAATTTTTCGTTGGTGAATTTTTTGTTGCGGTGAATTGCTGGCGGTGAATGGCGATGAATTTTCCATCAATAAATTACTGACAATTTTTCGTAGTGGTGAATGGCGATGAATTTTCCATCAATAAATTGCTGACGATGAATTTTCTTAGAGCCAAAAAAAAAAAAAATTATGCAAAGGCAGAGTATAAGGGATCACAATATATTATGTGGAGGGGGGGTGTGCATAATGTAAGAAGTTCTAATAGCGAGAAAAACAATACCTAAAGGGAAAGAGGATAGGTCGTAGCCTAAGAAGAATTTAATATTAAAAAAATTGCACAGGGAATAAGTGGAAGTTGCACCATTTAGAGTAAGGAGAAGCGCAACAAAAGGAAATAATTTTGAAAAGGTTGTAGTTTTGGGAAGAAAACAAAAGGCGAAGGTGTGTGAGGATGGGGCGCCAACTAGAGGAGAGGGAGGCTGCGTTAGAGATTGGACAAGTAGAGAGGGGGGCGCACCATACGGAGAATAATTGTAGATTGAAGTAAACATAGGATAAGAGAGATAATGAAGTTGTGCTAAAGATAAGGGAATAACAAAGTAAAGAAGAAACAAACCTTAGGTTGCGACTGAGGAAGAGACTAAAGTTGTGTAAGGAGAGGGATTTGGAGCTACGCAAGAGGAAATAAAAATGAAAAATTGATAGAGTGGCATGCAATTCAGATTGGAGTACAGTCCGCCATGTAAGAAAAAAAATATATTCACGCATCTGATCAATAAAATTATGTTGTTACCATAATTTTTTTTATCAATTTTAATTTGAATGTTGATTTTGACAAATGAAATTGTCAAAATGATTTTGAATTGATAAGAGATGTAAATAAGTTTCATTTTATAATTAACTTTGAAACTGAAGAAATACCTCAAAATAGCCTTATCTTTAGGGAATGTTTTTGTGTCGTGTAATGAGGATGATGAGATGTTTTTGGAAAAGGAGGAAGAATTGTTTTATAAGAAAAATATGGAAATAAAGAGGTAAAGAAAACTTTGTAAGGGATAAAAGATTTAGAAGAGAAATTCAAAACATATCAATAGAGGGAGGGAGAGTAACAGGGATGCCAGAATTAGGGAATTGGAAGAGAAATTGCAGAAATTAGAGGAGCAAGGGTCAAGGTTGGAAACATTAGCACAATTGACTATAGCTAAAATTAGTAAAAGGACTCCACCCTCTAGACCCAAGGACACCTTATACCCCCACTATGGTGACACTCAATATAGAGTTTTACTTTTTTATATATATACATAGAAGAATTGGAAGATGAAATAGTCCAACTATTGAGGTGTAGACCTCCAACCAAGGTATATAATCTATTTCTCCAAGAATATTGTTTTTTCACTTTAGAAAAATAATTAGTGACCTTCCACTCAAAATGAGCTCATCAACACTATTTTTAAAAATATTCTAGCAATCCTCACCAAAAATGCGAGATTAGCTATGTTATTTCTATTTACACATTCATATTCCTCCCTATAAAATTAAATAGAACCCACATATATTTTTGGGAGATGTTCAACTCAAGAATTAGCTTCCTATATCGAGAATGAACATCTGAGGGGATAGTTGTAACATGAATATTAAGAAAGAGAAATATTATTCACTTTTCAGTTGAGGGAAGATTTGAAAGATCTAGAAGTAGTGGTCGATCACTTGATAGATCTTATAGAAAAGAATGGAGTGGTACTGAAAAATATTGGAATGTAGGAAAAAATACTACAAGAGATTCTTGGAACTTGTAGTACTAACAATGAATTATGCACTTAAATTTTCCTAGGAAAAATGGAGGGAACTTACCTCAAAACTCAAAAAGATGGAACTCTATTCCATTTTCTACTATGTGACAATAGTGAGAAGAGCACATAAGTACATCATAGTTTCCTTGAAAAATAGAATCACTTGGCTTCCCTCACCTTTCATCCACCTCTCCTTTTATTTCCTATCCCACATTTGATAGGAAGGAAACCAAACGTAGATTTAGTAGAGGAAAGTAGATGGGTGAAGATATTAGAAAAAGAAGGATTTTACTTGAAGAAGGGGACATGGGTAACTAGAACAATGGATTATAGAGAAATCGTATTGCAATATAACCTTGAGCCCTGAAATTTCTTGCGGACAAGCAAGAGCTTAAATTTGGGGGAACGATGAGCCATAAAATTGACTAGTTCCTGTTGTAATTTCATGAATTTTATCTTATTTTTGGTAAGATTTTTAAGGCATTACCAAGACCTTTTATATGCCTTTAAAGTATTTGAAGAATTTAAAGAGTATGTGTGTGGTATTAATGGATGTATACATGGATTTCAGATGTCTATAAGTTTAGTAGAAATTCTTGATTATTTATGGTGATTAATTATGAATGTGATTCTATAAATAAAACTAACCCTTTCTGCCCAAAGACCCGCCAACCCATAACATAAGGATTTCTAACCCACTACAAAGGGGTGATGGCTTAGCATAGCAAAGGTTTCAATCAACCATGACATCAACATGTTTTCCAAAATGGGATGAAGACAAGAGTTGGATTCATGAACACAGTTATTCATGTGGAACTCCATCCATTGAATAAACTTGGAAGAAGTATGTTTTGAATAGGAATGATAGCTATTACGAGGATGCTCTATCTAGCATGTTCCTATGATATATTAATAGCTTTCGTAAATGATATAGAATACTTGTTTTAGTTTTTCCCTCTTGCTTCTAGTATTTAGTTATTTTTACATCTTTAATAAACTCAAGTCCTCTTCCTATCTTCTGGGAAGAGTTGATATTTGTGGATAAGTCTATTTATAGTTTGATAATAAAAAACTCTAAAATGCCCTATTTAGAAAGGTGTCCTACAGAGAGACCAAAGTAGTTAGAAAATATGTGCCAGATCTTTACATAAGCTAGATTGAATAGTAGTTGTTACAAATTTTTTTGATGTTTGATATATTATAATAAAGAAGATTTCTCTAGATATTTGATTTGTTTAGTTAATTGAAGATACTAGGGAACATTAAACACAAGAAAGGTCCAATTTAGGTACTACCAGATCCACATAATAATAGTTAGAAGGATTATGCATGGAAGTTTTCAATTTTGATTCCAATATTATATTTCAACTCATTGTTGCTTCAAGATTTCCAATTTAATGCTTAATTTTTGAAACATGCAAAAAGGGGTATGTAAGAGTATGGACACCAAAATGAAATGATGGAAAAATGGTCTATGACACTCACTCTTTCCTTAGTTCCATTTGAAAATGAGATCTCCCAAGGAGAGGATTGAATTTCAACCTTTAAGGTGAATCAAATGTTTAGGAGGATCTATTGTATAAAATGATAAATATGACTGATTTGCACTTTTCAGAGATAAATTTAAATGCCTTGACAAACTAAATTATGTGACCTAATGCTTAAAATGTAGAGTATTATGATAGAAAAAACAAAAACAACAAGTTATAGGTAGATATTAGAAGGGTAGAATGGTATGTACCTAGCACAAAAGTGGATCCTGAACACTGTTGAAAGATTGATTCACCCTAGGGAGAATGGATCTCTGTACAAGGGTCTAAAATATGCTTTTATAGTTCTCAGAATCCTTGATCTTAGCTTCTAATTTCTCCAGGTTCCACTATCGAAAAGTCAGAAATAAATTCTGAATCTGAGTTTCTATGGCTTAACAACAACGTTGATGTACTATAGAAAAATGTATCCCTTTATATTTTCACACTTCTTTGGGCCCTCCTAATTCAATTGGACTTAGTAATGCATTAATTTAGTGTTGAAAAATGTGTACTTTTACATTTTTACACTTGTTTGGGCCCTCTTAATAAAATTGAGCTTAAGTAGTCCTTAATAAGCCCTTTTATCATTTACAAGCCTAATAAATTATATTTTCCAAAGGGGAAACTTGAAAATAATTAATGCTAACACATAACACTTTACCTTGAGCAATGTGTGTTCTAGGAATAGGGACTTGGGACCCATCCTCCTATGAGCTAATGGGTCCTCCTTAGGCCTTTCAACCTAAACTTAAAATATTTTTTTGGTGGTATTTTTAGGTCCCCAAATCGATATTTCAATGTCAGTTTGTAATATTTGAATTTTGGGAATTAACGATACATACCTATCAATACAAGGTTATTTTATCAAATCAATCCTAGAATTTTTATGTGAATTCATAAGAGCTAAGGTTCATGATCTAGAGCATTCAAGAGCATAATTATTAAAGATTTATTGCATCATTCAAGATCCAATCATCATGTCAAATTCTTCTTGCATCATGCATGTTTTTAAAGCTAACATTGTGATGTAGGTTTGAAAATCAAGTTCAAGCATTCAAAGCATTATCTCAAGTATTAAGATCCACATCCATTGAAGCTATTTTATGCATGTTATAGACCAAGTTCTAAGATCTATATTAAAAGGTTTATACAAGGGTTTGTTGAATGGTAACATATAATTGTTCATTCTTCATTCCTTCTTTCATGCTTTGTTTCATTTCAAGGTTTGAATACGAAAACGGGGTTTAACAAAGGCAAACCCGGATTCACCAAAAACAAAAAAAATTCTCCCTTATGTTTGTAATTGTAGATTTAGGTTGAGGAATAATTGAATACCTCTTGAAGTGTAAGATTGGAAAAGTTTTCAAAGTTGTCCAAGTTGTCAAATCACAGAATCTAACCAACGGATCTGATTTTTGACCTTTTGACATTGAAACCTCGACAAATTAGAAGCTACAGATCAACATCAGAGGATCCCAAAATTTTCTAAAAAACCCTAATAAAAGACCCATTCACCTATGGGTGAATGATTCCCAAAAATTCTCTTGAAAGTGACTTTTGGTGACTGGTAAACATCATTCTACCCTTCTCAGATTTGTAATGATTTTTCAACTTGTGTTAATATTGAGCTTTATATTTTTGTTTCAAGTTCAAATTGGCATAATTGGGTTTATTTTCTATTGTAGTGTAGGAAAAAGTGTCCCTTTTTCACACTTAATTTGGGAATCAATATTAAAATGAGCTAAAGTATACCTTAATTTAGTGGTGTAATATGCATTTTACATATTCACTTTAAGTTTAGTGCTCTATTAATTAAAATGGACTTAATTATTCCTTATTTGTGGTGTTGTAAGGTGTACCTTTACACTTTCACACTCACCTAGGGATTTATTAATTAATTGAGGTTAATTATGTCTTAATTGGAACCTTTAATTCAAATCCAAGCCTAATTGATTGCAATTTGTGAAGGGTAAAACTCAGCATTCATCAATGCCATGACATAACACTTATTGTTGGAGAAAGTGTGTCATAGGTAAGTGACCTAGGAACCATTTGACCAAGGGTGAATGGGTCCTCACTTAGACCTACGACCCTAATTTAAATTATATTTTTGGTGGTATTTTAATATTTTAAAATCTATATTTCAATGTTGGCTTGTGATATTTTAATTAAGGATAAATTGTTATAAATACAAGGATATTTTATCAAATTAACATTAGATTTTAATTAGACTTTCAAGAGCACAGTTGAGAGATCAATTACAAGAGAAAGATTATTGTCAAGATCATTCAAGAGCAGATTTCTTCATCATTTGTTGCAGCAATCAAGATCCAAGCATTATGTCAAAGTTATGTGGAGTCATGCATGTTTTTAGAGCTAATATGTATATGTAGGTTTCATGATCCAATCGACCATTCAAAGTATCATTTCAAGCAAAGATTCAAAGCCAAGATCCACATCCATTGAAGCCATTTCATGCAAGTTGTAGGCCTCCATTATCAAGGTTCATCCAAGGGTTTGGTGAGTTGTGGCATTGCTTTGTTCATTCATCATCCATTTCATGCTATTTCATTTCATTACAAGGTTTAATTACCAAAAAAGGGTTTGGCTAAGGAAAACCCCCATTCACCTAACAAGAAACATTTTTCTCTCTTGATGTGTATTTGTAGATTTTTGGTGGAAGATCTCTTGAAGAGAAAAATTGTAAAGTTGTCAAAGTTGTCATCATTCTTGCAATTTCACTGAAACTAGCCTACAAGATTTATTTTTGGCTTTCCAACTACAAGATTCAAGAATCTAGGATTGCAAACACAAGAGAATAGAGCCCAAAAATAGATTTTAGAGAGCCCTATCCAAGATCCATTCGCCATAGGGCAAATGAGTCCTCATTAGTTTTGAAAAAAACTTTTTGTGAGAGGTACACACGATTTATCCCTTCCAGATTCCCTAGAAAGTTTGTAGGTTCCATTAGTATTATGCTTACTCTTTTAAATACACTTTATAGATTACAATTTGGAGCTAATTTTCTATTTTTAATCTTTCTCCCCAAAGTGTTGTTTGACCTAGATGCCCATCTTAACATAAAAAAGGGAAAATGCAAGATCCTTCATAAAATTCACTCACCTAAGGGTTGAAAGTGGATTTTGACTTGAGGAATCTCATTTTCTGAATGAAATAGTAAAATAGGTGGGTTCAATACACTCATTTTGACCTTTCTATTTATAGTAAGTTTGGTGAAACATTCCAAATTTAGTATAAAACCCCATATGTAGTGAACCCTAACCCCATTTTTATATATTTCACTTTGGTGAACCTAAGTTTTTTAACATGCTAATTTCTGATTTGGAGTGCATTTAAACCCTAGATCTAGGATTGAAATTAATTCATTACATTTAGGGTTCTAAATTTGGTATAAAGTTACATTGCATTTTAGGTGTAAACTTGTATTTTGCATTGATTTTAAATCTGAAAATTAAACAAAAAATACATAATGGTAGACCGATTTTGCATAGTTTTTGCATATTAGTGTACTTTTCATCATTCATATTAAAAAATGGATAAAATTGCATTTCAAAAAGTGTCATATAGTTCATCATTTTTCTTGCATTTAAACACCAAATCTTGAAAAAAATTGTTACAAAAATACTAGTCTGAGACCTGGAATAGAGAACACATCTAATCACTCAAAAATTGCATTTTTCAATTTTAAAAAGCCCTGTACTAGGACCCATTCTCCCCTAGGTGAATGAGTCCTTGGAGGCCTACAAAAACCAACTTTTCTGATATTTTTTTATGGTTTTCTATACTTCCTAGTGTTTTGTTGAAAAATGTTGCTTTATGTTTAAGAGATAGACCAACACTTTTCTCTAAATATCATTCAAGGAAAACCCTAGAGATCTCAATCCAAGGATGAATTAGGGGAAAGAGATCTGAAATACGGTGTCCTAGGGTATATTTAGTGACTAAAAAAGGATTCACCACCAAAGTAGGGCTTGGAAAGACACGAAATGAATGCAACATACAAAGTAATATGCAAAACCTAACTAAATGACCTAGGAGATGAAACTGAAATATGCAATAACAAACTAAGAATGAAAAAAGGTGCACTTGGAAGAAGGATGAGGTCAAAATAATCTCCAAAAACCTTAAATATTGCTTTTAAATCCCACTGGGACTCATACGCTAGTCTAGCCGATTTAGTCCCAGATTAGGGTTTATGTGCCAGAACTCGAATTTTTTAGCACTTGTATGATTTGGATCTCCTAAAATTTGGAAAATATGCTATACTGGGACTCATATTCCATAAGTGGTGTATCATTTTCACTCTACCTTTCAGAGGGTTAAGACCTAAATCTACTCTCCTATCTTTGCTCTTCCTTCCATACTTCATTTCTAGATTTGAAACCCTGATTTGCAATCTATGGAAAATTTCTATGTAGATGACAACCTTGTGACAACTTGATGACTCTCTTCAACCTTGCAACCTAATCTTCAAAGGATGTTCAAGCTCCAAGACACCTAGATCTGCAATCACACATGTAAAGAGAGGGAAAAACTTGTTGATTGTTAGGATATAGGGGTTTGCCTAGGTCAAGCCCCGTTTAGGTAATTAAACCTTATGATGAAACAATGAAACATGAAACATGAAGTTCATGAAACATGAAACATGAACACTGATACCTTGAGTGATTTCTTGGGGTGTGAATAAACTATCTAACATGAAGTGGCCATGTAGAATGTAGATCTAGATCTTGAACTTTGATATGAAACAATTCTTGCAAATGGATCTTCTATGCTACATCACAACACTGGCTCAACAACATGATTGATGCTTGATTATCTTGACATGATAATTGATCTTTAATTTCTTCAATAAATGATGAACAATTCTACACTTGAATGCCTTAAAAATGCTCTTGTAAACTCTCTTGACACTCTTGTGAAGTCTTGGAATGTTTAAATCTTAATAGCTTATGTTGATATCATGACTGCTTAGGTGAAATAATGATTTGAGACCTTGTTTATATAGGAAATCCACCAACTTACCATTTATTGGATCCTAGAGGGCAACATTCATGAAATTTGAACTTTCTTTGATTTCCCACTAAAAACCCTAAAAAGGGGCCAAGTGGGACTCATACGCCACTTTTGGTGTATGGGTCCCATCTAGGGGGACTCATACGCCCAAGGTGGTGTATGAGTCCCACCCTAGAGTTTTGGGATGGGTTGTTAGAAATTTTAATTCTTTTGATGATTTTGTCAAGTTTTTAGTTGAAATAATCGATGAGATACGAAGTAAAGGGTCTTAGGGCCCTATTAATGGTGATTTAAAGGGTATTTAATGTAATAGTACTAAAATAGGTCTATATTAAATGAAAATTGTACCCTCTCCAAGAAGGAGTACAATTTCTATCATTACACATAGAGTTGTTCATAACCTACTATATCAATCTAGAAAACTTGTTGGTTCCCAAATCAATAGATTCAATGAGTCCTATAGAATAGCCACTTTCAAATATTTAGACTCAAAGATGGATTTGGCCAATGAACAATATTCAGTCAAGGACTAAAATATCTTACACTTTTGGCTCTATAAGACCAAGGTGGGTCTACCCAATAGTACATTTATGGATACTTGTGTGCCAAAGTATCAAATATACTGTAAACAAATAATTCTCCTCAAATTATTTAAAAGAAATAGTACCCTAAAGGTTTGGCTAACCCTCATGGTAGTGTCTAATTCAAACAAGAGATATACATGTAGAGCATTAAATTCCACACACAAACAAACTGGGATGGATAAGTAAATTGATTTAAATTGTAATTAGCCACTGAATTAACCAACAAAATGAAACAAGAATAACACACTTAGATTAGTGCCTTGTCCTTGGAACAGAGTCAACTCCAATACCTACACAACCTGATCTAACAATTTAATACACATCAATTAAGATTTTGAAGATACTGTATTACATTATTTCAACATAACATCTCAACCATCACTTCTTATCAGAATCCTAGCACTCAATTTAACATAATCTGGTAGTTTCACTCAAGAATTTACATCAATTCCTTGAATCAATAAGAATGAACAAAACTAAAATTCCACTAGAATTTAGTGGAGACAAATAAAATAACTCTTGATTATATTATTCATAACTTATATTTACTAGTAGATAGGAGAGAAAATGGCTTCAAATTTGCACCATTCAATATTATTATGCCAGTATTGCTATCAAAATTGCATACATATTGACAAAACTAGGCCCTAAGACTTAACTCTGAAATGCTTTATATTATAATGTTCCCCATGAATAATTCTAGAACAACTCTCTCATTATACAATGAATCAAAAAATCGTACTTAAGGAGAATGAAACCCTAAAAGTACATCAGAAGAAAACACTTGGAAAACTTAGGTTCATTGATGAATAACTGCCCAATGCCTGAAGAGAAACCCTATTATGTACTATGATTCATGCTTCATGCATTCAACAACCCTGCAACATAAAAATATTCTCCACCCTAAAGAATCATCATTATTTATTCTACAGTTGAAAAATATCTTTTCTTACAAAAGATTTCCCCTCCACTTTCATTTTTCACCCTACTGTGTGAAAACTGGTTCTGTCTTTGCTCTCTCGTGAAAGCCCTTCTCCATATTTTACCTATTTAGTACCCAACAACCAAAGTCATTATTTAATTGTGAATTCTATTTTATTCTTTCCCACCAAACATTAGATTTCACTTGTATTTCATTCTTTTATTTCAAGTAGCAAATAGTGTTTTGCTTTAATGCGGTGAAGGAAAAATATCTTTTACCAGCATAAAATATTTATTCTTACATCCAATGTTAATCCACTTCACTTTTAAAATACTTCTCTTTTTTAAAAGTGAAAGCCTTTAATTTTTATCGGGCAATTAAAACTTAATTACCCATGCCTTTTGATTTTACCTTACACTTTATATTACAATTTTACATTTTAAAAATGAGGGTTTCAAAACTATATTATTGGGGAAAATAATTCTTACTTGTGCTATCACATTTAATTCTCAACACAAATAATTTCACCAGGAAAATCATTAATGTTTTTTATGGTTTTCTTTTAAAATTTCTTCTTGGGCCCACCCTGGCCAATCTCCATTCTCTCGTTGCTTCCTATGACAACAACAAAAAATTGCTAAGGCTAGCGGACAAGTCATTATTTAAAGCTTTAAAATAAAGCTTTATACTTATCACAAATGGATTTATTTAAATCCATACCTCCTCTCCCCACTTCCCCGTGCCTCTTTGCTGACATTAACCCTCCTCTTCACGGGCTAGCGGGGAATTCTGCCTCCTGTAACTTCCATCAAACTCAATGATTGTTCCATATATAATTATGAGGGCGCCAAAGGTTTTTGCATTTAAAAATTTTCAAATGCAATCTTTTCTCCATTCTTCTACATAATTAATGCTTGATCCAGGTGCAAGAAACATAGGATTTTAGTGCCAAAAAGAATTCCACAAGTAATTTTGATACATTTTTGTTGTAAACGGTGGCTGCCCCATTAGCAACCTTCCCAGCTGCTTCAAAACAACCATTTTCAACTGACATGATGGCACATCTCTTTTGTAGCACAAGAAATTCTTGGTCTCTACCAACATTGAAACAATACCGTAGGCAATGCTCTACCTCATGGTGTGTTTAAGCTTGGCATAATAAAATTTGGGTGCCAATGCCACTACAAAATTCCTTAAATAGTTAGATACATCTTTATGCCAATGCAAACCCTTCTTGCAAAAAATAATCAAGTGAGAGATTTAAATACTCCTCTAGGCATCAAACTGGGCTTCTCAATGCAAAAACTTCATGTACCTAAATCTCTTTGTACAACTTCAATCACTATTTTGACTCTAAACTAGTCATTTATGCTTAGCGATGCCTCTATTGCAAAGCGAGCTAGTTCATATTAGCTAAATGTGCATTTCGAGATTGCATCCATGCTTTGAATTGTTAGATCACCTCACTCTATTGATGGGATTGTTGAAAAAAGTGAAGAATTCACAAAAACTAGAGCATTCACAGACATATTGGAACCCCTTTTATGCATTCATTTTGTTTGTGCCAATCACTTTAATACAATTTAGTTACATTTTACTACAAGCATCAAATCATTCCTTGTCACACTCAAGGCCACATTTCTCATTTTGTGTGGTGGTGTAGCAATTTTTTCTAGAGGTCGGTCTATAAATGAGTGCTTACTGCCAGTATAGACACCTCAAACATCTTTGATATATTTCATTTTATGCACAAATTGCTAGCGCACTAGCACATTATGGTAGAGACATTTCTCAGTCACTGATGAATATTTGACAACATAGAACCTCACTTCCATGCAGTGCTCAATCATTCTCAAGGTGCACTGCCAGGTTCCTTGGATCCTTCCCTTCTGTTCAAAAAGAGCAATTCATTTTTTTTTTTGAAGAATTTACGTTGAAATCCATTTTCAATGGGGCACTTGATCGAACAATTCACATGAGTTGTTAATGCTTTGAAAACTTGAGCAAGATATGAACATGTACCTTACATCTGCCAATTGCATTAATTTAAAACTAATGTCATTTGCAAATCCCTGAAAGTTTCATTTCCAACAATTACAGTATCCCATGAGATGACTTCTTTGAGAGGCAGCCACTTGAAAAACTCTATATACCTACATATGCTTCTATATAATGTAGAGACTTTGAATAATGTTAGTCTATATAAAATATTTTATTTTTAACTATCATATACCTACTCAAATAACATAGCAAAATTAAAAGGTGTTGAGACTTTATCCTATGGTAACTCAAATGAAATAACACCACTTTCTTATTTGATGGATTTTCTCCATATACTTTCACAAACCTGATTGATGCTTTGGGGCCTAAATTCCTTTGGCAATGATCACAAACCTAATTTATATATTTCAATAAACAAGATAATGCATATATCTTCTTCAGGCTTTTAACCATCAGGAATCTACAAGAAGGAATCATAGAATTTGACAAAGAGTATGTCGAATCTCCCATGAATCTCCTTATGTCAAACAAAGCTTATTTGCATTAGAAACCTTAAAGGTAATTTTGACTATGCCTCCTCGCATGTGCTTCTCTATTCAAAGCAAATCAATTGAAGTGATTTCCTCAATGCAACACTTACAATTTCACCATTATACAAAGCATGTCGGGTCCCCATGTTGGCCAAGCTAAATAAATTTAATTTTGAAACAAATTTCACTTTAAATTGATCCGAGGCTGCTTGCATATGCATCTAAGGTGAAAGATTTGAAGTGGGTAACCATCAGAATCCATTTTTAGGCACTTTGTACTGTAGTCAAAATATGTCAAGTGGCCTCTGGAATTTCCCTGGGAAACAAATCAAACAACCTCCTGTAGCCATGAAAATTTATAAATGTGTAGACATTTGAAATGAGAATGCAATGAAAAAAATGGCTTAGCAAAATAGATCACGAGGTGAAAGATATTCAATGTCAAAGTGGCTCAATTAGACTTTTCTACAAATGCACTTGTTCAAAACCAATTAAAGCTCACCAAGTTGCTTCTTCAAAGAAATACCAAATCATCTCCTGGGGAACTTCCAATGGATGCATTAGGTCATTTGGGTACACTGAGTATGTGTACAAGAGGGATTTCCTTGAATCATCATTCATCACAAGATTTAGGGGTCAAAGTTGACCACCTTGAAACATGTTAGAAATGCAGTTGTAACATCAAAACAAACTGCATTTTCTTTTGATCTCAAAAAAATATCAAATCAGATTTTGAGGATCTAAAACCAGACCAAGGAGAATATGAATGTGGGTGGAATTTAGGACATCAATCCGTCTATCTTGAAAATCATCTAGTTGTGAAATATTAGTTTGAACAGGAGGCCACTTTGTAGGACAAAGAGTTTGCAAACAACAAAAATGTTCTAGAACCCTCCAGCTTTGCATTTCAAAACCCTATCAAAACTCACCATGGGGAGCTGAAAAAATGACATGCATGTTCACATATGTCACATGAATAAGTCCACCAAGGTGTTTGGCATGAAAATAAACTAGCTTCAAATTGTGACCCTCCAAAGTAGGTCACTTGGGAAAAAAAATTCAGGGGCACTTATGAGTGCAAATCAACTTTTTTTCAACATGGGCACTCAAAATTTGAATTTTTTGAAGGTGCCATGAGAAAGTTTCAGGAATTTTTAATTTATGCATTAACATCTAATCATCCATTTAAGTTAGGAATTTAAAATTAAAAAAATTGTTGCATTTCAGATTTGTAGAGCAATTATTGCATCACGTTTCAATTACAAAAGTCTCTTGTTATCACACTTCATTTTCTACTTTCATATTTTGTTGAAAACTCTAAGAAATTATTGTTACAAGCATATGAATGTGCAGTCATTTCTCCTCTTTTCTTGTTCTTCATTGATCCCTCTTGTGTGTGAGACTAACTTAGTGAAAGAGAATACAATCTTGGACAATCACGACAATTTTTTTTTTTCTCCCAATATCTCTTCTTTTTGTGAAGAAGATATTTTGGTCTTAGAAGATCCAAGCAATGAAATGCATGAGAATATTTTTTTTTTCTCTTCTCCTACCCCTCCTACTTAGGATAATATTGTCAAATGAGAGGATACCATCATTGATAAGAAAGATGCTCCAACCATTGATAACTCCCTTGTGATGAATCCCTTTTAGAAGAACCAACCATTGAATGTCATGAACATCTAGTTTGTTGCTCTCCTAAAAACTCTCCTATTAGGGAAGGTATCATGGTGTAGGAAAATGACAACAATGACACATGTTTTTCAAACAATAGAAATGTGGCTTCCTTAGATGAAGATGATGAAGTGACATTAGAATCCCCTTCACTAAGAGATAATAAAAATAAGGATACGTTTTTTGAGGTTATGAACATTAGAGCTCCCTCGTGTCCTTTAATTCTTAGACCTCCTACAAATCCTTTAATTATTGGACCACCTAGAAGCCTCAACTTATCCTCTATCCAACATCACAACAACCACAAGTTCAAAACTGTAATGATGGAAATAAGGGGGTATGTGCAGGATCATGATGGGCCAAAAAGTGGCGATATGATGGGTATGTGTAGGGTATTTGGTTGATGACTTTCTTTTACCCAAAATTGATGAAATGAAAATGCTTTTTAAAGGAGATTCTCAACTTTCCACCAATATAAATTATGTTTTACTTTGAGTTTAATAAATAATTATTATTCATTTTCTATTTGAATTATGACTAAAGTCCTGATTGATAGTCTGATTGAAAAACATCTATAGCTTTCAAATGGTATCAAATTTTTTGAATCTGAAACATGCTTCACATACTATATGATTAAAAAAAAAATGAATTTCATGAATTTTTGACCAAGTTAAGGTGGTTAGACATACGAGTTTTTATATTTTTAAAAAAATTTAATAAATTTTTTATAATTAACTATTTGCTTGGAAAAAAATTACAATAAGATATGTATCATATCGGTACATGATTCCTCTACTTATATCTAAAATATTATAAAAAAATATTATCATTTTATTGTGGTTAGGGTGGTTAGATAGACACCTAGTTCTTATTTTTTCCCTGAAATTTAAGTGCTACTGCATTGAAATTTCAAATTTTCACCAAATAGATTTTTTTAAAAATAAACCTAGTAGTTTAAAGAAACTACATTTAATTTGCTATAGATTCTATTCTTACATATTTTTGAAATAATATAGATAATTTATTCAAATTTTTATGTCAAGTTGCCTAACTCTGATTTTTCTAAATTTTTCGCCACTTAAGGGCCTATTTTTTCCATGATGATCTTGCACATATCCAAATATAAAGATAGAAAGGGGGGAAGAGATCTACTAAATGGTGTCCTAGGCTTTGATTAATGACTAAAAGGGGGTTCACCGAGCTTGGAAAGACAAATGACATGCAAGATAAAATTGTGAAACTTCATAATATGCAAAACTACAAAAAATGACTTAGAAATGAATGTAAAAGAGAATAACAAACTAAGAGATGAGGGATGTGCTGGAATATGGCTTCTGGTGTTGTCATTTATGGAAACCTAAGTCATTGATCTGGTCTGCACTTTAGTATTTTTCCATACTGGAAGATAGAGTGAAGAACAAGGTATTTGATTGAAGTTGAATTCGTCAATCCATTTGCATTACCAGTTTATCAGTTTTGGTTGTGGATCTTAGGGAAGGTCATTGGGTATCTAGAATATCTTATTCTTGATTTTTTTGTTGTCACATCAATTGGTGTATGAGTTACGAGATCCGGTTGATTGATTTTCTGTGTAACAGTGCTAGAAGGTCGACTAAGTGATTGTGCTGTGTTGCAGATGTTCGAGGCAAAATTGTTTGAAGTATTTTCAGGTTTAAGGATTTTGTTTTGGGTCCTCACTATGTTGTGGCTGACTTTGGCTGGTGAGCATTGAAAATAATTTGTGAATTGAGCCAACGATTGGAAAATATTTTATGTTTTATTGAAGTTGACATATGGTTTATTAAATCTTTTGTTGTAGATATATATAAGCAATCATTTATATCTTTTTGGTGTGCAAATTGTGTGTGCAATGTATGTTGCAAAATTCAGAAGGATAGTAGAGCAATTATGAATAGTTTCTCTTGTACATAAAAGGATTTAAGATGTGCATTATAGTAGATAAAGCAGAAGAGAAAAATCTGACAGAAGGTCAAGAATGCGACTGATGAGCTTGATCGAAGGGTAAAAGCACAAACCTATGTCACACTTTCATCCAAATAAATGGTTTCGAGAAAAAATTTCTGGCCAGATGAGATTCAACCGAGTGAATTTTGGCCGAAACCATGTGGCACCGACGTGGTAGGTACCTTTTCGGCTGACAAGGTTTTTGTCGAAAGGTACTTGGCCAAATACGACTGGCCAAAAACATGGAAAAAGTGAGCATTTTTGGTATTTATAGCTTGGAAATATCAAGAAATTTTCAGCCAAGTATGTTTTGGCCGAAACTGGCTCAACTGAAACATACTCGGCCAAGCATGTCTAGTTGGCATCCTACATGGCAACCAACTCATCATTTTTCAAATTTTTTTGAAACATTTAATTTTGGAAGAGTATTTCTCAAGTTAGAATGATCTTTCTGCAAAAAATTAAAATACCCTTTTGTACAACTCGGAGTGGAGAATCTAAATATATAATTTTTTAAATATTTTGATTAGTTTTAATATATTTTATTTTTAAAATAATGTAAGTAGGTTTTAAAATTAAGAAAAAGGCTGATTAGAAATTAAAAAAAAAGATAGTAAAACTTATTATAAAATTTTAAATCTTATATGGGGCACAAGAGGAGAGAGTCTTCTTCAAAAGGGTATATTTTGTTTTTTGAAAATGATTAAAACGATTGAAAATAGTTGACGACCCATGAAAACTGTCAAATTCTAACATGTTTGACTTTAAAATATTATTACGAGAAAAATATACATCAAAATTTAAATTTTTTTCCATGCACAAGATATTGAAGTTACCTATTTGGAGAAAAAAAAAGGGAGAAATGAAGTTTTTTTCAATTTGTTTCTTGACAGTCCGTAAAGTCACTCTTTTCTGAAATTTTCAACATTCCAAAATTTCTCCTTAAATAGATAAAAACAAAATGAAAAAAAACTTTTAAAAAAATTAAAAAATTACAAGAATATACTTCATCATAGTTCTACATTTCATTAGTTTACACCATTTTGAAATTCAAAGCATAAAGACCACTTTTATGTGGTCCAAGTTCAGAATTTTTTTTGTTGTTGGTCAATTCCTTTATAAAGTGTGACACAGGTTTGTGCTTTTACCCCTGAACTGTAATTAGGCATTAATAGATGCTACTTTCTCATTTCAAATCTTCTGGATGTAATCCAAATCTTTTTTAAGATAGTGAGTCTTCTTTTTGTATCTCAGTATTGAGCTCTAGGTAGTGTGTCTGAATGCATGTGCATTCCCCATTTGTAAAACACTTATATTTGAGTACTCAAATTATGGATTGACCTCCACCATGGTTTTCCCCTAATAGGTTTTCCACATAAAAATCCTTGTGTTATGTTGTTGTGGATGATTCCTTTATGTGCTTGCATCTTTCTTTTAGTTCAATACTGTATGTTCTTTAAAGATTAGTTAAATTTTGTAGAACACTGATTCAACCCCTTCTCAGTGTTGCTTGATTCCAACAATTGGTATCAGAGCCTAGTTCCTTGGAAGAAGTTTAACAACTTGAGGTGGATCTTGGAAAGTAATGGAATTTTGTAGTCTTCAACAAAAACTTTTGGTGGCACTTGATGATCTTGACCAGTCCAAAGCAAAAGTATGGGAATTGAAAGTAATTCTTAAGGATGTTGAGAAATTCATTCAGATGTTGAGGGATCAGATTATCAAGTTCAGGGAGAAGAGAAAGGATCTTTGTGATCAAATTAAGAAAAAAGAGAGAAAAATCATGGATGATGTTCACCTAAATCAAACCTTGAAGGAAATAATTGAAGAATGTGAAAAGCTTGCCAGAGACAATGCTACCCTAAAGCATGAGATGGAATCTATGGTGATGAAGTTGACTCAGGTGATTGAAAAGAGAAAGAAGAATGAGGAGAATCTTGCTCAGTCCTTAAAAGAAAGATCAGTTGAATGCAACAAAATTAATGGAGGATTCATTTATTTGGATATTGAATTGCAACAATCCAAAAATAATGAAGAAGAGCTTGAAAGATAAATTGTTATTCTCAAGGATGAACTTGCTACTACAAATAAATAAAAGAAGTTCAAGATTAGCTCAGTTAAGCTTGATGAGCTAACTCAAGGTCAGAAGAGTGGAAATGACAATCAAGGTCTTGGATATGAGAAAGGAGAAAGTTCTGGATTTGGGTATGTGCAGGATCATCATGGAAAAAACAAGCCCTTAAGTGGCAAAAAATTCAAAAAAATCAGTGTTAGGCAACTTGACGTAAAAATTTGAATAAGTTATCTATATTATTTCAAAAATATGTAAGAATAGAATCTGTATAAAATTGAATGTAGTTTCTAAACTACTAGGTTTATTTATAAATAAATAAAATCTATTTGGTGGAAATTTGAAATTTCAATGTAGTAGTACTTAAATTTCGGGGAAAAATAAAAGTAGGTGTCTGGACCCTAACCATAATAAAATGATAATATTTTTTATAAGATTTTATATATAAGTAGAGGACTCATGTCCAGATGTGATGCATATTTTTTGTAATTTTTTCTAAGTAAATAATTAATTATGAATTTTTATTACAACTTTTAAAAATATAAAACTGTATGTCGACCACCTTAACTTGGTCAAAACTTCATGAAATTTAATTTTTTTTTTAATCCTATAGTATGTGAAGCATAGAATTTGATGCATATTTCAAATTCAAAAATGTGATACTATTTGAAAGTTATAGATGTTTTCAATCAGCCTATCAATCAGGACTTTAGTCATAATTCTAATAGAAAATGAATAATAATTATTTATTAAATTCAAATTAAAGCATAATTTATATTGGTGGAAAGCTGAGAATCTCCTCTAAAACCCTTTTCATTTCATCAATTTTGGGTTAAAAAAAATTCATCAGCCACATACCCTACAAATACCCATAATATTGCCACTTTTTGGCCCATCATGATCCTACACATACCCATCTGGACAAAAGAATTTTAGGCAAGGAAATTAGATGAACAAAGCAAAAAGGCATCTAGTAAGACAACCTAATACTCAAAATTTTAATGGATACTATTTTTCTTGCAATAAATTTGGTCATATGGCTACTCAATGTAGAAGAACAATGAAATCAAGTGATCCATCATTCTCCAGTCAATGTTTCAATTGCAATAAGTTTGGTCATAAGTCAATTGAATGAAGAAATATGTCAAACAACTCTATCAATAGAAGGAATGCTAAATGTTATACCTATGGAAGATTTGGGCATATTGCTAACCAATGCAAATCAAGAAGAAATCAATGGAATGACTAGTCTAGACAAGGAAATGTTGTGTGTTACAATTGCAACAAATATAGTCACATTGCAAGATTCTACAAAAATAAAAAAATATGGATAGAAGAGGTCTGACATACAAAGGCATAAATATGCAGAAAGATGATAAAGGAAAAGAGAAAGTGATTGTGGATGAAATAAGAGATTAGATGAAGAAGACATGGGTAAGAAAGAGTGAGTCTAATGCTAGAAAGGGTTCTGTATTAGAATATGGTGCTGGTAATTCCTTTGGGAATTGATTTCAGGCCATTAGTCTAGGGGGAGTTTTTTTTTTTCAAGAAAATCCTTTTCCCCCTATCGGTAGTTGGAGTCAAAATGCAGTAGATTGTCAACATTTGGGTATGTACAAGATCATGATGGGCCAAAAAGTGGTGATATGTAAGTGATATGATGGCCCATGTGGTTGACGACTTTGTGTTTACCCAAAATTGATGAAATGAAAAGGGTTTTTAAAGGAGATTCTAATATTTCCACCAATATAAATGATGCTTTACTTTGAATTTAATAAATAATTATTATTCATTTTCTATTTGAATTATGGCTAAAGTCCTGATGATAGGCTGATTGAAAAATATCTATAGCTTTCAAACGGTATCACATTTTTTGAATCTAAAAAATGCGTCACATTATATGCTTCACATACTATAGGATTAACAAAAGAAAATTGAATTTCATGAAGTTTTGACCAAGTTAAGGTGATCAGACATATGAGTTTTAATATTTTTTAAAAGTTGTAATGAAAAATTCATAATTAATTATTTACTTGGAAAAAAATTACAAAAATATGCATCACATTGGCATATGAGTCCTCTATATGTAAAATATTATAAAAATATATAATCATTTTATTGTGGTTAGGGTGGTCAGAAAAACACCCACTTCTTATTTTTTCCTTGAAATATAAGTACTATTGCATTGAAATTTCAAATTTTCACCAAATAAAATTTTATTTATTTTTAAATAAACCTAGTATTTTAGAAACTACATTCAATTTGATACAAATTCTATTCTTACATATTTTTGAAATAATATAGATAAATTATTCAAATTTTTAAATCTAAGTTTCCTAACTCAGATTTTTCTAAATTTTTCGCCACTTAAAGGCCTGTTTTTTCCATGATGATCCTGCACATACCGATTTGTATTAATGATTTATAGATGCATAGGAAAACACTTGTAAATAAATTCAAGCAATTGAAGGTCCGTAGACATTTTTTTTGGTTGATTGAGAAAAAAGGGTATCTGGAACACCTAGGGAAAAAGCATTTATTACAACAAAAGGTTAGGTGTGTGAGTTATAAAAAGCAAGTTAGAACCCTTATTTGCCACTTTATATTGAAGAAAATAAGAAGGAAAGCACTCTACATCAAAATTTTGAAAGCATGAAGATAATTTGGTGGGGGAACCCTAATCCATTAGGTACTTCAGTTGTATTGAGAAATTTCCATTTAATTTGGTGTACAATTGAAGAACTTCTTTGGTAGAATCAAGACATGAGTACGGAAGGTAAAATGGAACAAATCAAAGAAATGATAAAACTAGATGAGTATAGTAGTGAGAAGATTAGAGTTGTAAGAAACATATTATCGCACGATGAATTGAAATGGTTGAAAGGGGGAAAAAACAAATGCTTGGATATTTGGAGAGAATTCCCCTATTTCGAGAACGCAAAAATTATTAAGTTTATTCAGGGAAGATTGAATGAAGATATTCTAACTCTAGATAAACCCTACCATATCTCAAAAGAAGTGATTGGAACTATAACTGGGTTATGCAAAGTTGGGGATATACTAAGAAAGAAGTCAATCCGAAATAAAGAAGTCAAAACCCTAACTAAAGTAATTAGAGATCAAATGGAATTAATAATCTCAACAATTAGAGATTTAATGACAAGGTACATTGTACATGGAGTATCTTACAAAATCATTTTCAGAAACAGAGAAGGTGCAACTTCAGCAGGTGTTGTTTACATTTCACACAAGATGATAATGGAAGATCAATATTTTGACCTTTGAATATTACTGAAAGATCAATTGATGGAGAACATACAATTGACAAAGATGATAGATTTCCCTTTCAGGTTTGGTACTTTGGTTATATGTCTTGTGATTTATTTTCTAAATTTCTTACCACTAAACAACAATGTAATATGGGAAGAGAGTGAACCAGTTTACAAGTAGATTTACATACATTCAACGATTTGGAAAACTGTGATCAAGTGTATGAAAGTTTCTTTAAAGGTTTGTTAAGAAAGTTTGGCTCAATTGGTATTCCCATTCTAGTAAGGGCACTTGAAGTTGGTTCCTCCTCTAGTGAGATGGAGAGAAATAAGAAAAGAGAAAAATAAATTGTTGTCCACACTCCAACATGCAAGACTCCAAGAGTTGAAGGGAAAGGAAAAGAATAGGTGATTGTGGACATACTATACTAGATGAGGAATTTGATAAGGAAACTGAGGAAACCTAAAGGAAAGAACTGGAAATATCTGAACTAGAACAAGAAAAGGAAATGACAGAAGAAAGTGAAAAAGAAGGTGATTTAACCAAAGAAGAGATATTGTAGCTTATTCATGAAGAATATGGAATGCAGAAAATTGCAAACATATGGTCTATTAGACAGGTTCATATGAGTAGGACATGATTTTAAACTTACTAAGTGCTCATCTTGTGCTCAACCATATTAAATTAGAGAGTTTATGAAATATTCTTCTAGAAGAGATGATTGAATGCATCAAGGAAATCATGGACTCAGAGTCTCAGAACAAGGAAGAAGAAGAAGTAATTCTACACTTGAAGAAGTAGTATAGATTATCACTCACCAAGCTAAAAAGGCACATGAATTAGCTAAGAAAATGCATAAACACAACAAAAAACATCTATAACTACTATCTTCGATGGACTCATGCAATCGAAAATTACAAAGAAAAGTTGGAACAAATTGAAACCGAGCTGAATAGTATTGGAGAAGATTTTAACATGTTTCAAGATCAAGATGGTTCAATTAAGAAAATGATTCAAGAATTACAGACAAAGCATACAAATGTTCAAAACACCAGAAACATGATTGTTGACACCTTTTGGAAAGTGAAGGACATAACAGAATGCAGACTGGAACAATTGATTGAGATACTAAGGAAAGGCGAGATATTAAAAGAAGCCTTCACCATTCTCGAATCCCTCATCAAGATTTTCAACCAGACATCTGAAAATGACCGCATGATCATAATCACCAGGATTTTAGTAGAAGCATGGAAGAAGTTTCTTCTGGAGATGAAGGAAAAATACAAAATAATCTTCTAACACAAGTAGAAGTTGTATTTCTTCAAAAAATTTGAACTAGTTTTTGAATAAGCAAGTTTTTGGTTACAATTCAAAAGGGAATACTATAGGAAAATATTTTATTATCTATTTTTCATTAATGTCAAAGGGGGAGAGAGAGCTTTGAAAAATGCCTTATCAAATTCAGGGAGATTTGTGCTAGCTATGACTTTTTGAAGTCTTGAAGGATTGCAATATGTTGGCTCCGACACTTAGTCATTTTTCACTAAGTGTTACCATCAATGCCAAAGGGGGAGATTGTTGGCATATGGATTCTAGTGTTGTCATTGATGGCAACCTAAGTCATTGATTCGGTCCGTACTTTAGTATTTATCCATACTGGAAGACAAAATGAAGAACAAGGTATCCAACTAAAGTTGAATCTGTCAATCCATTTGCATTACCAGTTTAGCAGTTTTGGTTGTGCATCTCAGGGAAGGTCACTGGGTATTTGGAATATCTTATTCTCAAGTTTTGTGTCATTGCATCAATTGGTGTATGGGTTAGGAGATCCAATTGATTGATTTTATATTTAACAGTGCTAGAAGGCCGACTAAGTGAATGTGGCATGTTGTGGATGTTCGAGGTGAAATTGTTTGAAGTATTTTTAGGTTTAAGGATTTTGTTTTGGGTCCTCACTATGTTGTGGCCGAATTTGGACGGTGTGCATTGAAAATAATTTTTGGATTGAGTTGACGGTTGGAAAATATTTTATGTTTTATTGAAGCTAACATATGGTTGATTAAATATTTTGTTACAGATATATATAAGCAATCATTTATATCTTTTTGGTGTGCGAATTTTGTTTGCGAAGTATGTTGTAAAATTCAAAAGGATAGTAGAGCGATTATGCACAATTTCTCTTGTACATAAAAGGATTTGAGATGTGAACTATAGTAGATAGAGTAGAAGAGTAGAATTTGACAAAAGGTCAAGAATGTGACTGATGAGCTTGATAAGAACTGTAATCAGGCATTAATAGATGCTAATTTCTTAGTTCCAATCTTTTGGATGTAATCCAAATCTTTTGTAAGATGGTGAGTCTTCTTTTTGTATATGAGCAGTGTGCTCTAGGCAGTGTGTCTGAATGCATGTGCATTCCACATTTCTAAAACACTTATATTTGAGTACTCAAATTGTGGATTTACCTCCACCGTGGGTTTTCCCCTAACAGGGTTTTGACATAAAAATCCTTGTGTTATGGCATTGTGGATGAGTGCTTTATGTGGTTGCATCTTTCTTTTGGCTCAATATTGTAAGTGCTTTAAAGATTAGTTAAATTTAGCAGAAAATTTATTCACCTCCCTCCTCTCAGTGATTCTTGATTCCAATAAGGTGTGCACCTAGAAATTTTTAGGAGCTTGAATGGAGGTCTGAAATGCTAAAAATATTAAAATTAATGAAGGACTCATATGTCAAGATGGGCAATTTAGTCCTAGATTAGGGTTTCTGGGTAGGAACAAAAATTTGGAAAAGACAAGTCTAGAACTCCTAAAAACTTCAAATTTGACTATACTGGGACTCATACACCAAAAGTGGTGTATCATCCTAGTTTGGCTTTTTTAGAGAATTAGGATTTGAATTTTCTCTTTAATCTTTGCCTTGTCTTCTTGATCTAGTTTCTAGATTTGAATTTGAAGATTATGCTCTGTAGGAGTCTTTTAATGCTCTTCAAAATAAGGTGACAACTTGGACAACTTTGCAACTTGAACAACCTCTTTCCAATCTTTCTCTTCAAAGGGGTCTTCAACCTAGATCTACAAATCACACATTAAAGAGAGAGGAAAATGTTTTTTGTTAGTGGAAAGGGGTTTTCCTTTGTCAAACCTCATTTTGATAATCAAATCTTATAATGAAATAAAATGAGATAAAGGAATGGTGAATGAACAATATGTAATGTTGCAGCTCACCATACCCTAGCAATAAAGTGCTGCAAACATGTATGAACTGGATCCAATGGATGTAGATCTTGACTCTTGTTTGAATGTGATAGATCTTGAATTGAATGTTGGATTGAATCATGGAACCTTACATCATAATTATTAGCTCAAAAATAAACAAGATGCATGATGACCTTGAAATGATGCTTGATGCTTGAAAAATGCTCCAAAAACACTTGATAAACAACTCTTGAAGACTCTTGAATTCTCTTGTAAACACTTGAATGCTCTCATGAACTCAAATTCACTATTAGGAATATTTGTTAGGTGAAAAATGAGTGAAATAACCTTGTATTTATACTTGTTTATGCCAAATTTCTTAAAATTACAACACTAAAAGTCGACATCAAATTTAGGAAGATAAAATCCCACCAAGAATTTGAATTAAATTTAATTTTAAGCTACACAAGACTCATACACCAGTAGTGGCATATGAGTCCCATTAGGCTAGGCTATGGGACACATTTTTGAAGAAAATATTAGATTCATGTGAAATATAGATCAAAGCTCTGAAACTCAGGTGGGACCCATACGTTCAAGGTGGCGTATGAGTCCCAACTCACTAAATCTGGGTCATATAATCCAAAAACACCTCAATTATGATTAGATGTTGGTTTGTGTCAGGATTATCCTAAAAAAGAAGAATTAATTAAGGCTTTTGGATGCAAAATAAGGCCAATTAAGGCATAAAGAAGCCTAATTAATTAATAAAAACCTATATAAGTGTGAAAGTGTGGTACAACACTACAACACCTTAAACAAGGTACAACTAGGTCCATTTAATTTACAAGGGCCCAAGACCTAATGTGAATGCATTAAACACATTACACCACTAAATCAAGGCAACATATTAGGGAGTACATTTTTTTCATGACAAAAAAAACTTGTGCTTATCCTTGAACCACAGGTATGTGCAGGATCATCATGGAAAAAACAGGTCCTTAAATGGCGAAAAATTTAGAAAAATCATAATTAGGCAACTTGAAGTAAAAATTTGAATACGTTATCTATATTATTTCAAAAATATGTAAGAATAGAATTTGTATCAAATTGAATGTAGTTTCTAAACTACTAGGTTTATTTAAAAAAAAAATCTATTTGGTGAAAATTTGAAATTTCAATGCAAGAGTACTTAAATTTCAAGGAAAAAATAAGTAGGTGTCTATCTGACCACCCTAACCATAATAAAATGATAATATTTTTTATAATATTTTAGATATAAGTAGAGGACTTATGTCCCGATGTGATGCATATTTTTTGTAATTTTTTTCCAAGTAAATAATTAATTGTGAATTTTTTATTAGAAATTTTTAAAAATATAAAACTTGTATGTATGACCACCTTAACTTGGTCAAAACTTCATGAAATTCAATTTTTTTTCTTTTAATCCTATAGTATATGAAGCATAGAATGTGATGAATGTTTCAGATTCAAAAAATGTGATACCATTTGAAAGTTATAGATGTTTTTGATTAGCCTATCAATCAAGACTTTAGTCATAATTCAAATAGAAAATGAATAATAATTATTTATTAAATTCAAAGTAAAGCATAATTTATATTGGTGGAAATCTAAGATTCTCCTTTAAAAAACCATTTTGTTTCATCAATTTTGGGTAAAAAAAAAGTTGTCAGTCACATACCCTACACATACCCATCATATCACCACTTTTTGGCCCATCATGATCCTGCACATACCTCCACCTAAAAATAAACCATGGAAACCAAGAGACATCTTGAACTTTATAAGGAAACTAGATAATGACAATGTTTTGCAACAACTAGGTTACAATAGCATTGCTCGTACAAACAACACAAGGAATAATAGGCAACAACAAACCTCTCATGTTTCAGTACCATTACCTCAACCTATCTTTCCTAGTGCTCCTCGATTGCCTTCACATAGTTGAAAGGAGTATGACCTTGTTGAACAAATTAAGAATACTCCTGCTAGGATATCATTATGGGATCTTATTCAAGTCTCACTAAATTACCATAGTACGCTTCAAATATCCTTGCAACAAGTTCTGATTCCTCCTAATACAAACCCAAATAATGTGTCAGCCCTAGTTCAAGGAATGAGTACAATTAATCTAGATATTTTTTTCACCAAAGTAAGTTACCCTCCTTAGAATTACAAAAAAAATATGAAGCTTTCATAATCGTAGCCATTATTAATAGGATAACAATAAAGAGAACCCTTGTTGAAAATGGCTCAACCCTTAATGTGTGTAGTGTGAACCTTTTGGACAAGCTTGGAATTGACAAGAGTAGGATTGAATTCGAACCATTTTCCATTCATGGATTTGATAACATAGGCAAACAAACACTTGGCATGATCAGATTACTTGTTATCATTGGGAAAGCTACATTGAAAACTACTATCCATGTTATGCCTAATGATCTTTCATACAATCTTCTTTTAGATAGACCATGGATTCATGAAATGTAGGTGGTGCCTTGAATGCTTCATCATTTAATGAAGTATGTTTCTACAACAATAAATTTTACACACTCAAGGTTGACCTTGAACCTAAAATTTGTTTGCACACTGATAACTTGAAAAATAAAATCCTTTGAAAACATTGACACCGACTACACAATTATTAGAACCCACATAAGAGAAAGAAAAGAAAAGCATATTGAAGAAGTCACAAAGCTATTGAAAGATGATTGTGGTTCCTCATATTTTACACCTACATTCATGGGAGAATACAAGATCACAATAAAAGAGTCTGAAAAGGGAAAATACAAAATGGTAATGTCAACAAAAATTTGAAAGAATCCACTTCAACCACTTTAGAAGAAAAAGTAAATTACACATCACACTTTGATGAAGTTGATTATGAACAACCATCGAATCCAAAAGAAGTGAAAAAGCTTTATGAAAGAGGATATGAAATTATGAAACAACTTAGGTATATTGGAAAAGGATGTGGTTCACTCAAAAAAAGAAAAACAAAGCATAAAAAAAAATCCTTCACTCAATGCCAACATTATTATAAAATATTCCTCTAAGATAAATTTAACCTTGGTTCATCCTAAACTAATAGAAACTAGTGGTCTTGGTTATTATCCTTCGAAAGAAATGAAAGAAATAAAGAAATATTTTCCTAACATCAATTTAATCACACAAAAAACTCATAAGACATGTCTTAGTAATGATTGGAGAATTCGTTAGATTTTACTCCCTCCATTAACAAAGAGTACAAAATCTCACAATCTAAAGAGACTTGTGTAACTATGACACCTTATACTAAGCAAGAGATATATTTTTCACAAAAGAAAGGAATATATTCTACTATTGATCAAGAGAGTATCTTGTCAAGACTCCTCCGAGATCATTTGATATCTCTCCCTCCAAGAACACAAAATAAATTTTATAGAAAGAATTCATTTTTGTGCATATCATAGAGTCCATGCTCATTCTACTAATGAATGTAAGGCTTTGGGTAATAAAATTTAACATCTTAAGGATTGTGGGGCTCTTCCTTGTGTTGAAGCACCTAGTTCCTCTAATTAATACTTATTTCATGTTTCTCATCAATCATCTTGACTCACCCTTGACTTTCACTAAGTGGGGGAAAGGGGGTTAGGTAGCCTTGTCCTTGTATGACACTTGTTTACTATCTATTTTGGCTAGTTGACCACCTTCCATGTATATATAAGATCAAGTTTGGGATGTGGATGACATGCCTAAAGTTGGCTCACATGTGACATACTTTCTTCCTATATTTAGCATTTCATTTTATTCATGATTTAAATTCATTCGAGAACATATGACTTGGCATTTAGGGATTTCTAAATAAGCTCTCAAGTTTTCTCCATCAGATACTTTAAAGAAAATTTCTCACAACAATGGTGTTAGTAATTTCTTTAAACTGGGGGCATACATCGACACTCATGTTTCTTGGTGTGATTTTCTTTCTTCTTATGATGCGTCCTTTTCATGGTGGTGTCATTGGGTTTTATATCCACTAACAACATGATATTTTTTTGATTTGTCCTCTCTTCGATACATTAGGAATGATGATCCCTAAGGAAAGACCTTTCAAAAACTAAGAGAAGTCCCTTTAGACAAACCTATAATATATACAATGTTCATGAGTGCTTAGCATAATGCAACTTGTTAGGCCTTGTGAAGCTCAAAGTTTCATATTGTGATGCCTTATTGAATTTGTCAGGAGGATCTTTGATACAGTATCAAAGCCTAATAATATTCTCTCATTTTCCACCCATTTGGGGCTCACCTAGTGGATGGCTTAAGGTTCCATTAGCTAGGAGTGATCATGCACATCATTTGCACAATATACATCGAGTTCTGCTTGTGAACATATTGGAAAAACAACTAAGGCTTTATCTACATCGAGTTGGAAAAACAGTTGAGGTTTGATTCACCCATTTTTCTTTTCTCTCTTTTAGTCTTTGACATTGTATGTTTGTGTATCTTTACTTGCTACTACATATCATACACCTTGTGTGTGTCCCTTTGTACTTATGTTGATTTGATATAGGATCTTGGATCCCGGGGGCTTGATCACCCTCCTTGATCTTTGTCATCCTATGCCATCCATATTGGTACACTTGGACCCCTCTTGACTACTTTAGTGTGAGTTTGATGCAACTTCCTCCTCTCACTAAAGTGGGGACTAAATGTAGTGTAGGAAAATTTTGTTGGTTTCAACCACCTCCTAAAAGCACAACCTGCAAAGAAATCTTCATAGAAGAGAGAAGCACAATGTTATTTCACTAGAGATGAAAATATATTCAGATGAGATATTTTACATAATGCACAATAGTGTCAACTACCTCCCAAGAGAACAACCTATAAATAAATCTTCATAGATGAGAGAAGCATGATGCTATTTCACTAGAGATGAAAATATATTCAGGTGAGATATTTTACATAATGTACAATAGTGCCTTATAAAAGCAAGATGCAAGTTGGTAAAAGAAATAACCAACAAAACTTTATGAACCTAACTATGCACCTAAATTATCACTATCCAATAATATTTTCCTAAGTAAAAATTAAGCTTGTTAAATGGTAAAAACCATTTACTCCAACACCCCCCCTTAAGTGCAACTTAGGGAGATTATTATGAGAATGCAAGATGGGTCCCAACTATAAGACCATGTTAGGTACCCATGCACAACTGTTGTGAAATTCAATGCAATCTCTCACAACTAGAGAAAAGGAGAAAAACTCTATGGAAGAAAACTCCTTTCCAAAAGAGAGAAAAAAAGCTTAAAAAAGAAAGTTGGAAAAGTGAAAGGAGGAGGACTTCACAAGACCCCCCAAGGACAACACCTGTTATTGATCTCAACAAAATACAAAAAGAGAGAGACTATGTAGCCCCCCCATGGAAAGTGTTGAAGATCCCTCCCCATGATGAAGAAACTCCTATGTTGATCTTGGAAGTCAGAAGAATATCCCATGTCTGAAAACAACATGCCTCCCTTTAGGGAGAAACAACCATTGATACAAGATAAGTTACTCCAACTTTCAAAAAAGAGAAGGGAGAGGAAGAATCAACATGAAAGATGCCTCTAAAAATTGTCCCAGTGCCTCCATGTAACCAAATGTCACATCATGATAAGGTGTAACCTCAATTCAAGAAGGTGGCTCAACAAGACCACGTGGAAAATCTAAAGAAAAAATCTCCAAAGACATAGATGGTGTGAACTTGAAGTGTAGATAATATCATCAAAAATAATGGATATACCCTCAAATGTATCATCCAAATTAGGAATATGAGATTCAAAAAACAACTCCACAAGACTTATCAAGTGACTATCCCACAAAGAATGATCTAAAGAATCAAAAACATCCTGTTGTGCTGAAGAACCAACCTCTGAAGCAACAAGAGATGAATCAACATAGGTATGAATAACTTGAAAGTTCAAATGAACAATCTCTCCTGAGGAATTTCTATCAACACTAGCAAGAGGGGTGCGAGGCTCATAATCATCATCATCAACAAAATGAGAAAATACATAGGGATGAGACTCACGATCAGTTTCACCAACAACAATGACTTTTTTAGTATCAACCTCTCTAATGAAAATAGAATTTCCAATGAGCTCTACAGTCTTAGGTACCTCACCACGAGTAATTTGATAGATGGAAAGTAGATTTATGTGTAGATTAGGAATACACAAGACATCTTTGAAAAAACCATCACTAATCTCAACATTTCCTATCCTCACAACATCCAAAATCTTACTATCTCCCAACAAAATCTTAGAAGTATCAGTAGGATGAAGACTAAAAAAGGATACAAAGTAAAACCCATGTGGTGAGATTCACCTAAATCCAAAAACCACCTAACATGACCAGAATGAACTATAAAAGTTACCAATGCATGACCTTTTCCCATGTAGAGTTTATCTTCGTTACCCTTCATTCTATTTGTAAATCCTACATTCCCTGACTATGTAAGTTTGGATGAAGATGAAGGTGATGCAGATGGAGAGGGTGTAGAAGAAGGAGTCACATATGAGGGTAGTCAAATATTGTTCTTCTGAAGAATGTGAGAAAGCTCATCAATCTTCTTCGTATAACAGTTATGTTCATCATGACCTTTCTTCTTGCAATACACACAACTAAACTTCTCTTTCTTAGGTTTGTCCTCTTTTGAAGAGGTGGAAGACTCATTAGACTTAGAATCCTTATTCTATTTCTTGTTCTTGCCACTTGAAGATTGAGCCATCAAGGCATGACTCTTAGGTAGAGCATCTATTTGAATAAACTTGGCCTACTCACTAGTCAATATATCACAAAAATCCTCAAATTAAGGCGTCTTATGATCTTCTCCTATGGAATCCATAGTATAATAGAAGGTAGAGGAAAACACTTGAAAGGGACCTCTCAGTTTTGACAAGGTCAAGAAAATACACTCCTTATCATTTTTGGCATGACCACATCCTTTCAATTGTGAGAGAATCAACTTGAATTGTGCAAGGAAATCCTAAATAGTGGGAAATGCATCTAGGGGGGAAAGGTGAGATTAGCTTCAAGTTGAAATATTTTGAACTAATTGAATTTACCATACAACTCAGAAAGCTTATCCCATACTTCTTTAGGTGTCTTACACTCCATAATGTGAAACAACAAATTATCAAAAACATGGAGACCTATGAGTCCTCTAGCCTCATCCATTTTGTTTCTATGAAAAAATTTCTCAAATCGTTTTGTGAACTCAAGTTGATTGGCATCTAAAATTTTCCAAAGCCCCCTAGATTGCAACAACTATGATATTTTGAGCTTCCATGTGCGATAGTTGTGTGGAGTGAGAAATTCAATCCTTGGGTCCAACATGATTTACAAGGACACACACAAAGGAATAAAAAGCTCTATACACCACCTAGAATGGATACAAGGAGTTTTTGAATTCCCAACCATAAAATTTTCCAAGAAATTACTTTGCAAAAATGAAAAAAAAAGGAATAAATTGGCAAAAATATTCAAAATTACCTCAGTAAAAAAAGCTCAAATTGGTGGGCAAGCTGCACCAAGCACGAAGTGGCCAATCACTCTTCCAAGTCACGAAGTCCAAAGCCATGGAAGAGGGTATCCAATGTAAGACTAAAATCCTAAATCAAGTTTAAAGCAATGCCCAAACAATCTACACGGGCTCACCCTCACTTCACACTACATGGAAACCCTAAATAAGTATTTTGTTGCAAAGTTTATAAAGTATAAAGTTGATTTAAATGCCTCCTATAGGTAATTCATAGCCTCTCTTACTATAAATAATGACTTTGAATAGAAAATCATGCCTCTATAGTGAAAAATGCAGGTTGCACAATCTAATCATGGCCTGAACAATGAGAATTCTACCTAAAGTAGAAACTCTAGCCCTCTCAACAACATAATCATGCCCTCTTAGCAAAATTGTGGAAGGGGAAAAAATTACAGCAATTGACAAAATTGTGGTCTCTCAAAAAGAGAATCATGCTCCAAACACTCTTATGGCCATACAGCGCAAAAATTTCCTCTAATCTGCAATTGTCCACCTTTCCATGCAGATCATGCCACAAATGAATGCCTCTAAGACAAATCAAAATAATTTTAGGAACACCCATGAACTAGAGGGACTCACAACAGGTTTCATATGCCAAATGATGGTGCCCAAATGACCTACAACAATTGATTTATGGCTTGCAACAGACCACACATGTGGCCAATTGAAGACATGCCAAATCCACACCTTGAAAAAAAATGATTCATGGGTTGCACTCAATAAGAAAATAAAAATTTGCGGCCCACAAACCTTAAATTGCTACCTCCAATTTCAATCATGGCCCTAACAATCACAAACAATAGGAAAATGAAGAATAGAAGAAACTTTGAAATTTATTAAATTTCAAATGCCAAAAAAACTTCAAAAAATAAATGACCTCAAAACAACTCAGATGAAAACTCTTAATTGCAAAAGAAGGTGTAGGTTGAAGGCTTTGATACCATGTTGGTGTCAACCACCTCCCAAGAGCATAACCTATAAATAAATTTTCATAGATGAGAGAAGCACAATGCTATTTCACTAGAGATTAAAATATATTCAAATGAGATATTTTACATAATGTAAAATAGTGCATTATAAAGACAAGATGCAAGTCGGTAAAAGAAATAACTGATAAAACTATATGCACCTAAATAATCACTATCTAAAGTAAAACTTAAGCATGGTAAATGGTAAAAACCATTTACTCCAACAAATGTATCCCTTTTTCACACTTAATTTGGGAATTAATATTAAAATGAGATTAATTATGCCTTAATTTAGTGTTGTAATATGTATTTTACATATTCACATTAAGTTTAGGGATCTATTAAAGAAAATGGACTTAATTGTGTCTTATTTGTGGTGTTGTAAGGTGACTTTTACACTTTCACACTCACTTAGGGCTTTATTAATTAACTGATGTTAATTATGCCTTAATTGGTCCCTTTAATTCAAATCTAGGCCTAATTAATTATAATTTCCTAAGGGTAAAACCGGGCATTCATCAATACCATGACATAACACATCATTGGAGAAAGTGTGTCGTAGGTAAGTGACCTAGGACCCATTCACCCAAGGGTGAATGTGCCCTCACTTAGACCTAGGACCATAATTTAAATTATGTTTTGGCTCTTATTTTAATATTTTTAAATCTATATTTAAATGTCACTTTGTTATATTTGAATTATGGATAAATTAATATAAATAGATGTTTATTTTATCAAATGAACAATACATTTCAATTATATTTTCAAGAGCACAATTGAGAGATCAATTACAAGATCCAATATTATTGTTAAGAGCATTCAAGAGCATGTTTATTATTTGTTGTAGAAATCAAGATCCAAAGATTAATATGTCAAATATATGTGGATTCATGCATGTTTTTAGAGCTAATATGTTGTTGTAGGTTTCATGATCCAATCAAGCATTCAAAGTATTATTTCAAGCAAAGATTCAAATCCAAGATCCACATCCATTGAAGCCATTTCATGTAAGTTGCAAACCTCCATTATCAAGGTTCATCCAAGGGTTTGGTGAGTTGTGGCATTACTTTATTCATTCATCATCCCTTTCATGCTATTTCATTTTACTTCAAGGTTTGACCAAGGAAAACCCCCATTCACCTATCAACAATTTTTTTTCTCTCTTGATGTGTATTTTCAAATTTTAGGTCGAAGATCTCTTGAAGAGAAAAATTGAAAAGTTTTCAAAGTTGTCAAAGTTGTCATAATTCTTGCAATTTCATGGAAACTTACCTACAATATTTTTTTCCAGCTTTCTGACTATAAAATGAATGGGAATATGGGAGTGCATACATAGGAGAACAAAACCCATAAACAAATTTTGGAGAGCCCTAGGTAGGACCCATTGAATTTGATAAACTGTACAACAATGTAATGAACAAGGTATGGCTAAAGAAGGAAGAAATTAAAGAAAATAATGAATCTGTAACTTAGCCTAGTGTAGATAGATCCTCTAGTAACTCAAAAGAAAATTTTAGGTCAAGGGGAGTTGCAATTACAAACATTTTCAAACTCATATAAATCATAAGATGTTGAAGTCTTTAGCATAATGGTTATTAGTGACATGGATATATTTTCTAAAGGTTTCGAAGCAAATACACTCTCAATAGAAGTTTGATGAATGATCATAGATTTTTGTGATATCTCAGATAGTAAAAAGGGCTTGTGTCAAGTATAAAAATTATTTTAATGAGAAAAAACCAAGGTAGGTGTGAAGAGTATTTCAACCCTACTTGATCAAATTTGATCTCATTCAAATGATATTGTGTACAAGTGCTAAGGAAGAGAAGAAGGTTTTTATTGAAAACCCTAATAGCAGTATTCATAAGTATTTCATAGTTTTTCTTAGAAAACCCTAAGGTTTTAGAAAGAGTTATCATGACAACATTGATGGCTATTGATATTATGAAAAAACCAAGGCCAAAATTCAAGAAATATTCATACAAAACCACTGAGACTGACAAGGATGGATAATTCTCTCGCATTCTTATCTATGTATTAGATTTAGAAGATGTCTAATCTATATTCGTTCATAGATAAATGAGTACAACCATTTGAAGTTAGAAGAGTTCAGATACAATCATCTCTTGGGTAATGATTTAAACTCAAGTCAGAGTATACAAATGTGGAAGTAAAAGGTTTAGATGTGTGGAAGGGTTTCCCCGACCCTTTCTTTGAAGATGAATGGGTTATAATTTTTTTGAGTTATCCATCCATTAAGAATTCTATTTCCTTGATCAAAACTATATGATCACAAAGAATGCAATCAAAGATACTAGGTTGTGCTCCACTAGAACTGTACTAGCATTAAAGGTTGTGAAAAATGAATAAGCTATGAAGTTTACCAAAGTATAATTTGACAAAAGAACTCTAATTATGGATGACATCACTGGCCTAGGGGTTTGATATGCCATGATGGGAATTCAATACAATGCTTATTAAATAAATAGAGAAGGGTCCACTATTGGTACCTCCATATACATTGCTAATCAGATGATAAAGGAAGGAAAGGATTATGATATTCGTGAACTCTTGCGACAATTGTCAAAAAATTTGCATAGAACCAAGGAGTCACACTACAACTTTTGGTATGGCTCTCTGATTATTTGTCTTAAATTTTCTATTTCATGAAGTAATTTCTTGGTATGAATAATTTTGTATGGAGAAGGGATACTCATGTTGCACATCAAATTAAGGAGTATAGTTGTAGGATTCCAAATGCCAGACAATGTGACAAAACATTTTGGGGATTCTTTAAGACCTTTCAAAATGAAATGAAAATGAGGTAGAGGATACCCTCGCAAGTTGTAGAAATATACAAGGATGTCATTACTTTTATGGTGGATAAAGAAAATAATTATATGGAGGTAGTTGAAGCAAGAACTTCATGGATAACAAAGTTTCTTTATGAGGTCTCCAAAGCTGACTAGATTACATATGTTTGGAACCTCTTAAAGTAGATAGTTTTGTTTTGTTGATGATGGATTCACACCCACTTTCAAAGAGATTCCACTCAAGGATAACCTTAGAGATATCAATGTAAAGGAGATTGAAATATTGCAATAGGGCTCTCTAAGAGATTGAATGATAGCTAATGAGGGGTTCACCACCAAGTGTAAACTTGGAAAAGAAATTGAATTAGAATTTACATAGTGTGATATGCAAGATGACCTAGAAACTGAAAGTGTGCACTTGGAAGATTGAAGAAGGAAGAATGGAGGTATGGATCACTGAAAAATCTACTATTGATGTTGACTAAGACACATTCGCCAAGTTGGGTGAATCAGTCTAGTTTTTGGGAAAATGTGTAGGAACAAAGCTTAGCCAAAAGGGTATCTAGATCTATGAAAATCTCTGCCATGCCTGTATAGTGGGACTCATTGGCCAATAGTGGTGAATCATTCCACTTCTACTTTTCTAGAAATTCTGAATTGGATTATGTTGCTCTCAGTCTTCTCTGCTCTCTTTCACTAGTTTCTAGATCTGAAACTACAATATGCCACCTATGGAGATTCTCCAAGCTTCTTGAAGGCTTGATGAAAAATTTGAGGATTTTGAGGACTTGACAACTTTTCTCCAACTTTGCTTCTTGTAAATTTCCAACCTAGCCCTGCAAATCACACACAAGAAGAGGGAGAAATGTTGTGGGGGTTAGTGAATAGGGCTTTTCCTTGGTCAAACCCCTTGTTGGTAATTAAACCTTGAAATGAAAGAAAATATAAAAGGATAATGATGAATGAACAAAAAATAATGTTGAAACTCACCAAACCCTAGCAATAAGGTGTTGCAATGATGCTTGAAATGGCTGTAATGGATGTGGTTCTTGACTCTAGCTTGAAGGAGATGGACCTTGCTTGAAACACTTGCTTGGATCATGAACTCTACATCACAAATGTTAGCACAATAACAAACATGAAGAATGCAATCTTTGACATGATGATTGGAACTTGAATAATTCTCTTGAATGCTTGATAATATACCGTTGAAATGCCTTGAATGCTCTTGTGAATGCTTAATGCTCTTGAGAATTCTTGAATGCTTGTAAAATTTGCTAGGTGAGAATATTGTAAGGAAAGAAAAGGTGGGAAAACACTTTCCTAATGATAATTCTAAGAAGAGAATGTATACATATGGCTCAATTTTGAATTACAATTCATTAAAGATGCATATTAGTAGAATAACAGATTCAAAAAATTTAACACAACCACAAAATGGACACTAGTTTTAATGTGGGAAAACCCTTTTGGGAGAAAACCCCACCATACCAATCAAAAACACTTTGTATTATAGTGAACAAACTCCACATATAGAGTTATAGTTTGTTGCTCTCAAATGATTATTCACACTCTTAATACAGGAAACATTACAATTCCTGATCAATCTTGTTCTCTCTCATCAGACTCACAACTCAACTCCAAAACACTAATACAATGCATTACACATTATAGAATTTTCCTTCTAAGAGAATTCCAACCAATTTGCATCACTAGACCCATGAAGGAAACATACAAATTCAATTCCCATTCATAACAGTAGACAAACCATCACTCAATAGTTACCATATCGAGCCATCAATGAGACAACCACAAACCTCTCACCGATTTGTTCGAGTCCCGTCGATGAGTGTAATACCTACCAAACCAAAAGAGTCATCAAAGTATAGGTGAGACAAGAGACCGTGTCTCACTAATCACTCACCGTCACACCAAAATAGGCTCCTTAAAGTATACTATAAACCAATTCCATCACCTTATCAGAGAGACATCGTATTGCTTCCCACCTATACATGCAAGTCTTGTCAATGTCTACTTTACCGTTCAAAAGGTTCACCATGTATCAACATATCATTGAGAAAATAAACTAACTCCCACTGATATGAGGATGTCATACTAATGAAGTTCACACCAGTCAATGTGGTTCCTATGGCCAAGTCAATATCAACAACCACTCTCCACTTGTCAGCTTAGGTCCCACCGTGGTCATCATTCCATCAGGGAAACCAGGTTGAACGTCTCGACAATGACCCCAAGTCTTGCTGATGTCATCATATTGTTCTATTGTTGGGACTCAAAATATAGTCACACTAACGACATAGTGTCCCACTGATGAAAGAACTTTATCGGGTTGTCGTTGGGACTATTGTGAGGGTTTGACCAATAGAGCCAAGTCATGCTGATAAAATAAGCCACAAACATCAAACCATTGGGTTGTCACGGGGACAACCTTTGGAGTCCCGCCAACCAAGCAATGCCTCAACGATGAAGAACTAAGTGAATATATGAAGACTCATCATACCATCATTGGGATAGAGAACAAGGTCTTGCCGATGGAGCACAGTCTTTCCTATCAAAGGGGGAAATGTACGCAATGCTACCAATAACTAGCCAGTAAATAGATACACATTTCCAACAAATATGAGTGAAAGAACCTTGTATTTATACTCAATTATGAATGAATTCTCCAAATTACAACACTATAAGCTGACATCAGATCTAGGAGAATAAAATTCCACCAAAAATTTGAATTAAATTTAAATTTTGGTCACACGGGAATGAGTCCAATCACACATAATGTATGGGACCAAAAATGAAAAATGCCTAGAAATGTGTGAAACTTGCATCGAGGCCAAAAAGTTCTAGGTGGGACTCATTTTCCCAAGGTGGAAAATAAGTCACAGACACTAAATCTAGGCCACATAAACCAAGAACATCCGAATTATGATTGGTCAATGACTGGTGTCAGGATTATCCTTGAAAAGATGAAATAAATGAAGCTTGTGGATGCAAAATACAGTTAATTAAAGCATACAAATGCCCAATTATTAATGAAAAGCCTAGATAAATGTGAAAGTTTGTTACAACACTTTACAACACTCTAAATAGGGCAAGATTAAAGTTGATTATGATTAAAATGCTTAGCTTATTTGATAAAACCCTATAAAAGTGTGAAAGAGTGTTACTTCACAACACTTTTGCAAGGCACCAATAAAATCATATTAGTTCACAAGGGCCCAATACCTAATGTGAATGCATTATCCACATTGCAACACTAAATCAAGGCAACATTAAGCCAAAATCACAAGGAGGGCCCAAAAAAGTTAGAAAAAGTAGAAGGGTTAATTTTTCAATGACTATTTAATCCCCACTTTAGTGAGAGGATGAACATGCTTCAAACCCACACTAAAGTAGAAAAACATGCATCAAGAGGGGTGCCAATGCACCAATGCTAGCAATACAAGATGCCAATGATCAAGAGGGGTGATCAAGCCCCCAGGATCAAGATCCCATAACAAACTAACATGAACACAAAGGAACACACATGAGAATGATATAAGGGTGAAATCACAATACTGTGTCTCACTTTTTACCCAAGATGGACATTTACATCAATATTTTTAATGGAATCTTCATCTTTTGAGACCTATAGCAGCTAAACTATTAAGAATTTGAAGATGATGTGAACTAGTGATTTGTGGAAATTTGTGTGTAGATTCTAAATATATATATATATTAATTTTTTTTGATAAAAATCATGAATCTTTCAACATCTCCTTTAATAAATAGTTTTAATAGAAAATCAACATTTTCAGAACGTAACATTTGTGTCGTACAATAACTTATTTTCTATAAAGGATAAAATTATAATTTTGGAAATATAGATTCTCAACATCAATATCTAGGGAATGGATATTTTTTGATAATTGTTTGTTACATATGTATTTTTTAATTAACTTTTAAAGTTAGTGTAACTATAATTTGGACATGTGTGTGTGTCGTACAACCTAACTTCTTGTGTATATATCAAAATCCAAATTTTATTTTTTAGTGAAACAAGGACATCAATACCTAGGGAAAGGGTATTTTTTGAATTTTTTTTACAATGGTTTACTATTTTTCTACCTCTTTAGAATGAAGAGCTTGATGTTCAGAGAAAAACATATGTTTAGTAAAACTTGAAAATTAAATACAAGACAAAATGAAAACATATCAAAACTATACTTGTTGGAAAGCTTGTTTCAAGGGCTACAATCTTGAAAAAGATCATTTCTAAATGGAATTATTTGATCCCTCAAAAAGTAAAGTAAATGTGTTTTTCTCCAGCATTTTGATAGGTGGAAGGAGACTCCATTGTGGGTATGATTTAATACTAGAGGGGTTCCATCCAAGGGGGTTTGATATAATGGGGTCATATCTATCCATCTTTAATTAAAACCCTTTAGATGGAACCTATCAAGGCTAAAATCATTACTTTCTCTAAAAAAAGTGATTTCAGGAAAAAATCAGCATGTCCCAAAAGTGAGACACACTATTGTGGCAACACCCATAAAGATTAACGAAAAGGCCAAGCATACACTACCAAAGACAAAAAGGAGAAAAGAGGGAGATGAAAAGAATCATATCAATTTTTGACCTTTTTTCCATCTTGATGTGGATCAGATCTAGGTTGTTTGTCTGGAAAACACATACTCACTCTGAGGCGATGAAACTTTTGGATGTTCACCGGATGAGAAGTCCTAAAAGGTGAGAAACATACACTTATGGCTGGTATGCACTCACACCCACACACAAGTGGCTATGGGTAAAGTCATGCCTTGGATTGGTCTTTCTACTCAACCATACCAAAGTTGTACCTCTTTATAGCTTTAATAAGGTGCCACACAAAAATAGTTTTCAAGCTTCATGAGCCAAGAAAACTTTGTATGCTTGGAGCTCATGAACAAACAGGATGACACTACATGCATGCAAGTTGTGTTATGAAAGGTGGCCATGTATAACAAAAAATGCATAATACAATATGCAAAGAATGTTCAAAGGATTCTTTCTTAGTTCATGTGAGGCCTTTAGCTTAGGGAACATTGTGCCTAATGTCTCCAAGAAAGGACCAATTAGAGAATAGAGAATTCACAACTTAGGGGATGCAGTGCATTGCATCAAGCCATTAATAGAAATGCAATATGATAAGAGAGATCATGCTCCTAAAGGGCATTACACACAATGTAATCCACAAAGCTACAAATGCATCATATGAAATAAGAAGGTTGCACCAAGAAATGAGAAAAAGGAAAATGAAAAAGAATAATGCCAATGTATGCCCCCACTTTAAAGAAATTTCTAAACACCATATTGTGAGAAATTACTTTAAAGTAGAAAATGAAAAATGGTAAGAAGGAAGAAATGAGAGCCAACTTGGAAAGCCCTATGCCAAGTCATATGTTTCTGAGTAAAGCTATGTGATGTGAGAGAAAAAGAAAAGAAAGGAGTTTCCCCCAAAATGAAAACACAAAACACATAAGGGATCTAGGGATTTGGTGTCAGTATGTTCTTTTCTACAATGTTTTTAGAGAGATTGGAATTGTCATCATCCCCCAAATACACATAGAACTAGAAGAATGGCACAAAGAGAGAGAAGACAAAGAAAAATCTTTTGGGTCAACATGGAATAGACATAGGGTGTCTCGATGCCTTGTGTCATCCCCAAAAAGAAAAGGGAAAAGATATAAAGATAAAAAGTGAAAGAGATACATGACATAGAGAAGAATGAAGGTACAAATAGAGGAATGTCATGAATAGAGAGAACATAAAATAGAACATTATGAGGGATCACATTATGCACATGCAATGACACACAAAAAGAAAATTAAAAAGAAATAAAGCAAAATACTAGTAAGGAAAATATGAGTCAACCTATGAGCAAGTCATCCACCTCCCAATCACAGTCTGTATAAGCAAAAGGTGAATAATGTAGCTAAGGGACAATGTCAAATTCATTACTACAGAAAGGCTATCAACTTCTTGCCCCTAATAAGTGTGAGACAAGAATGAGTTGAGGTAGTTGATGGGAAAGGTCATTTAATAGTGAGAATAGAATTTTCTACAATTGTTAAATGAAAAAGGGTCCTGCTTTAAGGGATTATTTCTATAATGTCAAATTGTTGAAGGATCATTATTATAGTTTGACACTTGTCAGTAAGATTTCCATGAATCCTATGATATGCACAATATTTCAGGTTATCTTTAGGGAATTTTCTTCGAGGTGGAAATTTTTTTGGAAATATATGCCTCAATCATCACAGGTTGTAACCTCTACTGGAGCAAAGTCGGTATGACATCCATCATGTTTGGATGACTAGCAGCTTTGATACATTGTGATTTGTACAGGTCGCTATGACCTGGCTTCTATCTCACCGAACATTCCTATCACTTTGACAGTTTATTCGTTATAACCTCTCACCGCTCGTGGAGATCTCTGGCTAACAGGCCATTCAATTGGATAGCGGGGAGAGCCTTGGATGTTCCCTATGAGCTCTCAGTGATATGGATGTCTCGCCGAACGCTTATACATTGGAGTCATTGGGATAACCTTTGGTGGCTCGGTAAGAAGTCTTATCGACTAATATTTCTCACCGATAGGGTTTAATATGAAGTCTTCGGGGAAAGTCTTGGAGTTCTGGTATGACTTATATCGATAAGGAATTTCTCACCAATGGTATTCACTCGGAGCAACACAAAGGGTCTCGGTGTGATGTATTAGCGAAAGGAATTAATCTTTCTGAATGGAAAACTCATGTCTATGTGACTTGTGGATCTTCGGTATGACATCTCAGCAAAAGCAATATGTCTTGGCGATATGGAAAAAGCTGAGTGATAGCTCTCAGGACTCGATGTAACATATGGAGCTTCGTTATGACGTCTCATCGAAAGCGATGAGTCTTGGCGAGAGTGATACATGTGGAGAATGTCGGTATGAGGTCTTGGCGACATAAGGAAGTCTTAACGATAGTCTCCTCAACTCAGTGTAACACAAGAAGGCTCATTGGGATGTCTTGGTGAGAGCGATAGTCTTGCCGAAAGGAAATCTGAAGACGATACAAGTTGTAAGCTCTGTGAAACATCTTTCCGATAGGTAAACTCTTGGCGATATCAAATATGAACTCTTTAGGCATCGGGGAGACACTTCTTGTGTCTCACCGACATGCCGATATAGTGTGAAGTCATTTGACCGAGTGAGACTATCCTATGTGGCTCGTTGTCGACCAATAGGAGAAGTCGAATCTAAACTGTTGGAAGGAAGTCTATTGTGATAGTTCTGTGAGGAAGTTCGACAGAAAGGGAACACCATGAATATAGTTTACAGTTGTAGATGCTTGAAGGTTCGATGGTTGGTTCGATCAACAGTTGTGTGTGAATAGTTCAAATTGTATCAGAGGGAGTTCTATTCTGTGTAGATTGTAATGTGATGGTTCTTGTACAAGATTGATCATAGTGGAAGCTACTTTAATATGACATCAGAAAGACAAGTCAGAACATTTGTACGTAATTTCCATTACTATAGTACAAAGTGATTTCTCTTGGTGTGGTGGGTTTTTCTCCCGTAAGGGTTTTCCCACGTAAATCTGGTGTTCATCTGTGTTTGTCTAATTCTTTGTTTCTGATATTTAGTTCAAAGTGCATCTTAATTGAACTATAATTGAAAAATTAAAAGTATATCTAAAATTCTCAAGGTTGTCACCTTACTTGCAAGATCACAGAAAGTCACCTACAGGTTGTAGTTCAATGATTCAGACCTAGAGATTTGACAGGAAGAAGGCTTCAAGAATTCACTAGAGGATATTAGAGTTCCGAAGAAAACCATAATATTGGGACTAAATCACCACTTGTGGTGTATGAGTCATAGTATACACATTTTTAGACATTTTCTATAGATCCTGATTCAACAGTTCTAGATTCTAGTTTATGTCAGAAACCCTATTCTAGGACTAAATCATCAAGCCTAGCGTATGAGTTCGAGTGAGCATTAAAGTCAGCATTTTCAACATTTCAGTCCTCATTCTAAGCACATTCATGTTTCCAGGTGCACCTTTATACTTTCTTAGTTTTTTTATTTGAACTAATTTCTAGGTCATTTATTTAAGTCTTGCATGTCATTAGGTTTTTATCAGTAAATATTGCATATTCTGAGTCTTTCCAAGCCCTAGCTTGGTGGTAAACCCACTTTTATTCTTTAATCAAAACCCTAGGACAACCTTTATTATATTTCTTCCTTTCATTATATCCTTGAATTAAGATCTCTAGGGTTCCCTTGAATGAGAAGTGTAGAAAACTTGTTGTTCTAAATCCTAAACTAGAGAGTGACAATTTTCTACCTTTCACTACTGAAGCACAAGTGTAAACAAAAAGTATAGAGAGGAAGAAACCAAAATCTAAGAAAATGGATAAAAGGGAGAAGATTAATTTGGTGAATGTGGATGATCATGAACAAGATGAAGAAGATGAAATGAAATGTTTTATATTGAAAAGAAGAGAGGAGATAACAAGAAAAGGATAATAAAAAGAAAAAGGGTATGTGTAGGTCATCATGGAAAAAATAGACCCTTAAGTGGCAAAAAATTAAGAAAAATTAGAGTTAGGCAACTTGTCGTAAAAAAATGAATAAGTTATGTATATTATTTCAAAAATATGTAAGAATAGAATTTGTTGCAAATTGAATGTAGTTTCTAAACTCTAGGTTTATTTAAAAAGAAATAATCTATTTGGTGAAAATTTGAAATTTCAATGCAGTAGTATTTAAATTTCAGGGAAAAAATAAGAAGTAGGTGTTTGTCTAACCACCCAAACCACAATAAAATGATAATATTTTTTTATAATATTTTAGATATAATTAGAGGACTCATGTCAAAACTTCATGAAATTCATTTTTTTAATCCTATAATATGTGAACCATAGAATGTGACACATGTTTTGGATTCAAAAAATGTGATACCATTTGAAAGCTATAGATGTTTCTCAATCAGCCTATCAATCAAGAATTTAGTCATAATTCAAATAGAAAATGAATAATAATAATTTATTAAATTCAAAGTAAAGCATAATTTATTTTGGTGGATTTAAGTTGAGAATCTCCTTCAAAAACCCTTTTTGTTTCATTAATTTTGGGTAAAAAAAGGTCGTCAACCACATACCCTACACATACCCATAATATCACCACTCTTTGGCCCTTCATGATCCTGCACATACCCAAAATATAAAGAAAAATAAAAGGAAAAATTCAAAAAAACAAAGAAACTCCTCCGGAAACACTTAAACATGAGCCTCTACAACTTCAGTCTACTATCAATGCAATTGCACAACATGATGCACTAACAACTTAGATTGTTGATCTTTATGATGAGATGTCTCCTATTGGAAAGGCCACAACTGAAAAGGGTATAATTATTTATATAAATAGTTTTAGTATGGCTCTAAATGAGATCATTGATCAAATTTTGACAAGTCTTGTAGATACACTTAGTAACAAGAGGAATGAATTTGTAGTAGAAGAAGCTAAAATGAAGAAAACAACATAAGATAAGACCGGTTTATTTATTTCTCATGAAGAGAGGGTTAAATTATCTCAATATTAGGAACAAGTGTTCAAAACTAAGAAAGGATAAATACTCTAATGGGGAAACATAAAGAAGAGATAGAAAGGATGTAGGAAGAGAAAAAAGAAAAGACAACCAAAATTATTGAAGAAATGAAGAACACTGAGCTGACTGTTGAGAAACAAGTTCCTCTAAATAATACTATCTTGTAGGATATACCTGATGTGTCTACTCAAGACATAGATCTATCAGTTTTTTAGGGTAATATTACAACTAGTGATGAGTAAGAGAAAAATGATATGTAGACTGATGAGACTGGTCCTCTAGAGAATACTGGTACAAGAGATCAAGGTGAAATATGTCTCTACTCTAGGGAACACTAATTATAGTAAAGAACATAATATTCCTCCTTTGGAGAATTCAACAATTGATGAGAAGAAGAAAGAGGATAATCCTAAGAAATTTAAAGTATCTTTTATAAGTAGAGAGCTTCATATATTGTAAGTTAACTCTTATTGCATTTTTTCCCTCATTTTGTTTTCTACGTAAAAATATTGGTGTCCTTGTGTGGTGCATGTTTTCATTTCTACTCTTCTTTCAGTTAATATGAATTGATGTTTGATCTACATATGGAATTGTTTTAAGTTTTTATATATATCCTAATTCACCCGCCACCCCCCCTCAACATTTTGGTGTGTTCAAAACTTGTTCCACTCATATTTCACAACTTCTCAATTAATATTTGAAGTTATTTCTTATTATTTTATATATTTTAGAGGATATTTTGTTGCATCTTGAAATGATAACTAGGTATTGTTGGAGGAGTTTTATGTATTTATAATTCATGAGGAATTTTTTGAATTGGTGAATTAGGGATATCATGAATTGGTGGGGTATTTTCAATTCCCCAAAATTTAAAAAACTTGAACTTAAAAAATATCTCTTACTATTTAACTAATTTTTTCACTAAATCTAACAAATCCTACCTCGATCTCACAAATATGATTGGAGAATTTTAGCAATAACAATGTGATTGAATCCAAAATGCATGCATGATTTACTTGTGTTGTGGTATAATATGAACTATTGAGAGGTTGAGTTCAAATGAGCTTAGCCTCTACATTGTCTACATTTTTATCTCAAAAATAACATGAGCACATTATAATACACTGACATAATATCCTAGATGGACACAAAAGTGATGGTGGCACTTTTTGGTTCCCTATATTTCTACACATGCCTCACTACGCATAGGCATTTGATGGCATTATATGATTGAAAATTTATATATTTTCTACCTTTATGAAGTGTAGGACCACTTCCAATTGGAAGGTGTGTAGAGGACCATTGGTCTATAGGTGGAGGAAAATAACCTATAGTATGCTCTCCATTTATGGATTTATAAGAATGTCAAGGACTTGATCACAAAGAAATAAATTATGCTTATGATTATGTTTAAAAAATTATAAAACTATGTGATTATATTTGTATACGCTTTTATTGATATTGATGTTATATAACAGGTTAAAATGTAGATTTTGTTATCAAAATGATATATATATACATACATATATATATATATATATATATATATATAAATATATACATACATATATATATATATATATAGATAAATTGTTAAATTAATTTTAAATAAATGTTTTATATCTATATTCATAGATATTTGTGTACTTATAGTTTCAATGAAGTATTAAATTTAAATTATGGATTAAAGAATATTGATATGGAAATTGCAATCAACTTTTAATTGGGACGAGTTTATAAATATTACTTAGATAAAACACACAAAAATAGGTTTTTTTTAGTAAAAATGTTTTTTTTTCAAACAATTTTCATTATGATTGATAGATGAGAGAAAACTTGGTATTATTGATAATATAAAAGGATAGAAGTATGCTTAGGTAATTTTTCTTGGAATGAAGGTTTTGGGAAAAAGTTGTAGTAAGAAATTGCTACCTAATTAACATATCACCTACATTAGCTCTTGTTGATAAAATGATCATGGAGAAATGGTTAGGTCACAACCCTTCATTGATAAATTTTATATTTTTTGGTTGTGAGGCATATGTACATGTGCCAAGGGAGGAGAAAATAATGAAAAAAAGTTTTTACATATATATTTATACATTATGGTATGAAATTATGTAAGATTTTGGATCTTGTTGAACAAAAGGTACTATATAGTAGGATTGTTATTTTTATAAAAACTAAGGGTTATTATTTTTCTTGAAACCTTAACAAATAGAAAGGAAATAAGTTATTTATCTCTCTTCTATTCTTGAGAAATTTTAACGAAGGCCCTTTTCATCAATCTTTGAATCTTTATAAGAGGAGGAAGAAATTCCACCTCATTTTAATCAAAGATCTAAAAGCCATAGTGACCACTTCATAGGTATTCCCCTTGTAATTGGTGATATTTTTTTCTTTGAATACTAACATTGATGCACCAAAATATATACAAGAAACATTAGGTGTGAATGAAATAGAGTCTTGGAAGATATTTGTGGATGAAGAAATGAAAAAAATGAAAAAAATTATACGCGAGACCTAGTACCAATGTCTTCGGGACATAAATCTATTGGTTGTAAATGGGTGTTCAAAAAGAATATTGATATAGATGGAAGTAAATTAAGAAATATAAAGTATGGTTTGTTGTGAAAGGTTACTCTCAAGTTGATGTGGTTGGTTATGGTGAGAATTTTTCTCTTGTTCTAAAAGTGATGTCCATTATATTCTTATTATAATTCCTATATCTTATGACTAATATTTCAAGAAAAGGGATGTGAAAATGACATTCCTTCATGGTGATTTGGAGTAGGATATTTATATGACATAACTAGAGAACTACATAGTTAAAGGTAAACATAATTTTGTTAGTAATTTGAATAAATATGTGTATGGCTTGAAGCATGGTCCTAGGATGTGGTACCATAATTTTGATACATTTATTTTGGTTTTGGTATTTGACCACTATAAATATAATCACTATGATTATTTTGGTTTTGGTCTGGGTAACACCTAAGTTTTGGTGCCTAGTCCTAAATTTGGCATAAAAGTAAACATTTGTTCAAATTTGTGTCCCAAGTTTAGCCTATTGGGACTCATATGCCCCGACTAGTGTATGAGTCCCACTTAGCTTGGACTTAATTTTTAATTCAATTCCTATTGGGATTTTATTCTCCTAGATTTGATGTCAGCTTGTAGTGTTGTAATTTTAGGAAATTTGGCATAAACAGTATAAATGCAAGGTTATTTCACTCAATTTATCCTAACATTTTTTAAGATCACGCATTATAGAAAATTGGTTATCAAGAGAGTTTACAAGAGCATTCAAGAGCATTCAAGAGTTGATTATCAAGCATTTTGGAGCTATATTCAAGATTCAATATTCATGTCAAAGTCATCATACATCATGTTTGTTATTGAGCTAACATTTTTGATGTAGGTTCTTATGGTTCAAGCAAGTATTTAAGCCAATATCCATAACTTACAATCAAGAGTCAAGATCCACATTCATGCTAGCCACTCCATTCAAGATTGTAGCCTCTTTTTCAAGGGTTTGGTGAGTTGCAACATTGCATATTTGTTCATTCATCATTCCTTCATTCTATTTGATTTCATTTCAAGGTTTGATTACCAAAATGGGGTCTGACCAAGGAAAACCACTATCCACTAACAAAACACCATTTTTCTCTCTCTTTGATTTGTGATTTGCAAATCTAGGTTAAAGATCCATTGAAGAGCAAGTTTGGAGAAAGTTTTCAAAGTTGTCATCTACATTGCAAGATCACGAAAAGTCATCTACAGAGTAGAATTCAGTGTTTTAGATTCAAAGATTTGACAAGAGAGAAGATACAGGAAGTTACTAGAGGATATCAAAATTTTAGACCAACCTAGATACTAGGACTAAATCGCCACTTGTGGTGTATGAGTCTTAGTATACTAGTTTTCAGGAATTTTTTGTAGATCCTGGTTTAGTAGTTCAAGGTTCCTGTTTCCGCTCGAAACCCTAAACTAGGACTAAATCGCCCCTACTAGTGAATGACTCCCAATGTGCATTAAAAGTCAATTTTTTAAGAGTGCATACCTTGTTTTGAGCATCTTCAGCTTTCCAAGCACACCTCTACTTATTTTTCAGTTTTCTATTTTGATTTGAGTTTATTTTCTAGGTCATATGATTAGGTTTTGCATATCATTAGATTTCTTGTCTTTCCAATCCTTTTTTTGCTGGAGAACCCTCTTATTGTCTTTAATCACACCCCTAGGACACCTTATTATAGATCTCTTTCCCTACTTCCATCCCTAGATTGAGATCTCTAAGGTTTCCTTGAATAAAATATAATGAAATAGGAGGAAGGTCCTAAAACCTTCTTCTATTCCATCTCCTAAAAGTAGAACAGGGCTATTCATTTCATTTCAATTACAAATAACCATAATTGAACAATGATTGCATAAAGTTGATTTTTTGTATTAGGAAAAATAGGTATATATAAATAGGAGGAGATATAAAACCTAGCATCTACGAAAGGAGGATATGAATCCTCATATGTGGAGTGGTGGTGAGTTGACTTCCACTAAATTAGCGTGAGGTGTCAAATCTATGGTGACACCTCTATGAAACTCCTAAACAACTTGTCACATTGCATGAATAAGTGTCAATTGTAAATCAATGACTAAGTAGGCTTAAGTAAGCCTAAATGTATGCATCAAATATGTACACTAACACCCCCACTTAAGCATAGCTTAGGTGCACATGGATGAAATGGGTCCTAGCTACTAGCTTGGTGAGGTACCCATGTACAATGCAAAATCAATGATTCCTGACGATGAAGCCTTATAAGGTACTCATGTACTATGAACTCTCTCTAAAATCATGGAGTAAGATAGAAAATCCAATGAGAAATAAACTATCCTCTAAAAATATAGAAGATGAGGAGGAGACTAGAAAGGACCCCTGAGGATGACAATGCTACCGATGTAGAATGTATGCCAAGAAGAGCTTGTAGATGGATGAAATTTCTCTTAGTAAAGGGTTTGGTGAAGATGTCAAAAAACTTCTTTGAAGACTAGAAAAAGATGAAGTCGATGATTTGTCCATGAGTCAACTCTTGAATGTAATACATATGAATATTTATGTGTTTGGTTAAATGATGTTGAATTGGATTCCTACATATCTGAATGGTACTCTGGTTGTCAAAATAGATAATTATATACTGCTTGAAATGAGTATAAACTCAAAAATAATGCATTGAAGCCATATAGGCTGAGTAGCTACGGGTATGTGCAGGATCATCATGCAAAAAATAGGCCCTTAAGTGGCAAAAAATTCAGAAAAATCAGTGTTAGGCAACTTGACGTAAATATTTGAATAAGTTATCTATATTATTTCAAAAATATGTAAGAATAGAATTTGTAGAAAATTGAATTTAGTTTCTAAAATACTAGGTTTATTTAAAAATAAATAAAATATATTTGTGAAAATTTGAAATTTCAATGCAATAGTACTTAAATTTCAGGGAAAAAATAAGAAGTAGGTGTCACCACCCTAACCATAATAAAATGATAATATTTTTTGTAATATTTTACATATAAGTAGAGGACTCATCTCCGATGTGATGCATATTTTTGTAATTTTTCTGAGTAAATAATTAATTATGAATTTTTATTACAACTTTTAGAAATATAAAAACTCGGACCACCTTAACTTGGTCAAAACTTCATGAAATTTAATTTTTCTTTTTTTAATCCTATAGTATGTGAAGCATAGAATGTGACGCATGTTTTGGATTCAAAAAATATGATACCATTTGAAAGTTATACATGTTTTTCAATCAGCCTATCGATCAGGACTTTAGTCGTAATTCTAATAGAAAATGAATAATAATTATTTATTAAATTCAAATTAAATCATAATTTATATTTTTGGAAAGCTGATAATCTCCTCTAAAAACCCTTTTCATTTCATTAATTTTGGGTGAAAAAAAAGTTGTCAGCCACATACCCTACAAATATTGCCACTTTTTGGCACACCATGATCCTGCACATACTCCTAAGTTAAAACCCCCCTAAACTCTGCCTTTGTAGATGATAAATAAATAACATTCCACTTCTTGCTAGAACAACTAATAGGACCTGAACCAAGTGAAAAGTTATAACCTGAAGTGGGCTTGCGATGATCAGTGTCACTAGACCAATCTAAATCTATGAAACCAAGTCAAATGATAAACCAACTCTATAATGAATCCCAAACCCAATAATGCCATGAAAGTAATGAAGGATCCTCTTAGTTTTTTGTGCAATACAACTCAAGAGGTTCCTACATAAATCTCTAAACCATGTCTACTACATAGATAATGTTCAACCTTGTATGAGTCAAGTTTATAAGACTACTAGCAAGTTGTTGATATAGTGTAGTATCAACCAATGATCTATAGTACATGAAGTCTTAAGATTGACTTCAAATATAAAGGTATTCAAAGATGGTTTGCAAGTAGTCATGTGAAATTGTGCAAGTAGATAATAGTATACTTAGATTGTGTAAGAGTAATCCATGAAGATGACTATGAAATCTCAATACCAATGAAGTAGTGCAAAAAACCCATTTGTCATGTCAAATCTATCCTGAAGTGATGTCTTCACTATTGTAATGACAAATGAAGTACTCTCAATAATAAAAATATCATAAAAATATAGAAATAGTATCAAAAGTGAATCATCCTACCATAATAGATAAATAGTGTCAAAACCTGAAGATAAGACATAGGAAGATCCATCTTGAAATACCAAGCTCTAGGAGCTTGTTTGAATTCATAGAAATATTTCCTAAGTCTACAAACTAAGGATGAATCCTGAACAAACCTTAGTGGTTGTTCCATATATATTTACTCCTCAAGGTCTCTATGAAGAAATGCACTCTTCACATCCATCTGATGTGCATACCATTGATGTGTTGCGGCTATAGCAAGTGTGAGTCGAAAGGAAGTAATCTTAGTAATTTGTGCAAAGGTTTCTTTAGAGTCAATTCCTACAACTTGTTAAAAACCTTTGGAAACTAATCATGCTTTATACTTATCATCTAACCCATCTACTTTAAATTTAGTTCAATATATCCACCTACATCAAATTGTCTTCCTTTTCTTAGAAAGTGAAGTCAAATTCCAAGTTTGATTTCTAATCAAGGAATCGTATTCCTCATCCATAATAATATCACACTCTGGTATGCTTGATTCCTCTTTGAATGTATGTGGATCATAAATTGAAGGAAAGGAGTTTTTTGCCCCCTAAAAAATCTACTTGAAACTATCTTTCATGTATTGGATCATGTACCCCTATATATACCTTATGTAGAGTGGAAAATGAGGGTGAGTCTGGTGTGGAAATATCAACTTAGAATGCAATCCATGAACTAGATGAAGATGCAAAATCATCCTTGTCATCACTGTGAGAACTGGAAGAAGAAGAAACTGCTCTAGGAATCTGCTAAGAATGATCTAAATCATTAGTGTTGTAATCAGTATCCTGTGAGTCCAAAATATGTTGAGAAGTGTCAAGTATAGTTTAAAGAGATGTTTCTTGAATCTTAACACTTATCTCAATAAAAAAATCATCTGTGGTAGGGTGTATGTGATAGCCTTTTACACCATCCAGATATCCAAAAAGGATGCAAGGTTTCGATTTTCAATTCATAGCCTTGTGAAGCTCTTTTGGAATGCCTACCATGATAGAGAGACAAAAAATCTAAAATGAACAACTAATGGTTTCTATCCTTTCCAAGCTTCAAAGGGAGTGATATCCTTCAAGGATTTAAATGTGGAATTATATTTTGAATGTAACACATGAACGGTTGACTACTTCTACCCAATATTCTAGTGTGAGGCTCTTAGAGTAAATCATACAATTAGCCATCTCTTTCAAAGATCTATTTTTTTATTCTACATAACCATTTTATTGAGGGGTATAAATAACTATGTGTTATACATCTATCCCCTATTATATAAGAAACTAATCAAAATTATTACTAGCATACTTGAGATCCCATTATCTGTTTGAAGAACCTTGATGAATTTCCTTGATTTTTTTTAGCTAGACCTTTGAAATATTGAAAAGCTTCAAACACTTCTAATTTTTTCCTAAATATAACCATGTAAAATGTGAGAAACCATCAATGTAGGTGAGAAAATATCTAGCCTTTGTAAAACATGGATGGAGAAAAGCCCTTGAAGCATCACTATGTACAAGTTCCAAAACTTGTGAACTTCCCTGCATAATTTTCCTTTGTCAATTTTCGCTTCTAGATTCTTGCCAAGTGCACAACCTTCACAAATCCCTTTAGAAAATTTAACCTTATGTAATCCCCTAACCATATTCTGTTGACATAGTTGCTTAAGATAATGATAGTTAAGTTGGCCAAACCACTTGTGCCATAGTTTTCTAACTTCATCTAAATGAGTTAGTAGTGCTTTTGGAGAAATATCTATGGAAAAATTGGAGAAGATATATAACCTAGATTGGTAATTTTCCTCTCCTATTGCTACCAAATTGTTTCTTTGCAATTCTCTTATCTCAACTTAATTTGGAGAGACTATAATCTCATTCCCTTCCCTAAATGAGTTATTTAATAAAATTCAAGGAGATTAGTTGATAGTGAAGGTACACTTAAAAAATTTACAATTTTTCCTCCTTCAAATTTAACAGACGTCCCTTTTACCTATGTTTTTTAATTTTTAGATACACCCTTTTACCAATTTTGGAGTATCATCACCTAAGGTGATTTAAAAAATTCTTGATGGCTCTAAGGATGAGAAGACAACATGTGAAGAACCCATATGGTGTGAATCACTAGAGTTTATAATCCATGATGGAGATAAAGGTTTTTTAGTAACTAAGCCTTTTAACTTTTATTTCTCTTTTTCCTTAGTATTTTATTGATTTGATGAAGATGCCTTGATGTAATCAGGTAGCCCTATATTATTATTTTTGAGGATTTATTGTAGAGACTCAATTTTTTTCCTCATACATTTATTTTCATCATGTTCAAGTTTCTTACAAAGGGAACATTTAACTTCTTACTTTGACAAGAATCTTTGGAATTGTCAAATTTTCCTTCTTCTTTAATTTCCTTATCCTTTTTAGTGTTCTTCTCTCCTTTTTAAGTTTTATGTGTTTCATTCCCTTCAAGTAGGGCTTGAGGCTTTCTAGACTTAAAACTACCCATTTTAATTAACTATTATTGCTCCCTTGTGAGATCAGCAATAAAGTTATCAAGTGTGGGCATAGAAAATGAGGCTCCAAGAGCCCTTTTAGTAGAGTAGAAAGTTGATAAAAACACAAGAAAAGTTAGACCTAGCTTGGAAAGTACATAAAGAATTAATTGGTCCTCTTTCTTGTCAATTCCACAATATTTTAATTGCAACTCCAAGGATTTAAACTTAGTGAAAAAGTCTCGTAAAGTTGTAAAATTCCTAAGACTAAGACCTAAAATTTGATTTCCCAACTAATGGCTTCTAAGTTCGTCAAATTTCTCAAAAAAAAATTTTAGATCTTCCTGAATATGGTTGGGTGTTTTCAAGTTCTCAACATGGAAAAAGAATTCAAGAGAAAAATTTAAACATACGAAGCCAAATACTTGATCATAGTTATTAAAAAAAAATTATTTTTCTTTGGTTGTTGTAGGTTCTTTTTTTTCCCCCCATGGTCACCCTATATAAACCTTTATTCTTAAGCACAAGAGTTAATTTCATCTTCCAATCATGATAATTGAAAGGTGTTAGGGGTACTATAGTAACATTAGAATCCATGCTACTAGACTTAGTTGCATGTAAAAATGGAGAAATGAAGAACTTAGAAATGTGTGTAGAAGTGAAGGGAAAAACACAACACAAAATCACTTCTTGAGGAAGTGTGAAAATAGACCACACATAAAACCCCCCTTGATTATTTTGTTCCCCCCACAATTTAGTACTTCATAAGAGTGCTTGTAAATCACCCTAAAGAGGCATAAATGAGAACTTAATAGAATGAGTGTGAATTATTCTCTTTGGATTCATTGCGGAAAAAGATTCAATTTTGCAAAAAATGGAACTCGAATATGAGCTATAGTGCAAAAGTTATTACACTTTGAAAATTTCCACTTTTTACAAAATATTGTCTTCTACAAATAACACATTTTAGATTTGTTTGAAAATAATTTGAGTGCAAAATTTTAAATTAGAAGAGGAAAAAATGTACATTTTTTAAGCTCCCTAAGGCTAGAAAGAACTAGGAGTTGAAATTACATGTGAGTAGGGGCTAAAATTTGAGAAATTTATCTATGGCACATTATCCTATGTCTACTTCAAAGATGGAAGATATCATCAAAGTTCCTAACTAGAGTGCATTTGGAAGATTACTGTATGATATTTTCTATACTAGACTAGACATAATCTAAGTAGTAAGAGTTCTTAGCAAATATGTCTAATCTTAGAAGGCTTCACTAGGATGTTGAAAGAGTGTTCAGATATTTTTGGGGGGACGTAGAGCATTCCTTTTTTTTCATTGTACATGAGAGAAACACTAATTGGATAGAATAAATGTGTGATGTTGATATTAGAAGATCCACTAATGTATATGCTTTTACCCTATTTGGTAGTGTGATAAGCCATATGAATAAGAAATAGGTTCTAGTCACTTTGTCCAATATAGAGGTAAATTATATGATTAAAACTTGTGGTTTTTCCCTTTGCATATGATTTTAAACTTAATTCAAATCCTTCAGCCTACAAATACAAGGTCATGGTATAATCCATTACTAAAGTTGACTTTGACAATCTAAATGACAACTACATTTTGAATATTTTTTAATGAAATTAAAAATCAATAATTTTACAATATTTTTTAAATGTTAAACCTATTTTCTATTTATTATTTTGTAAACACAAAGTCACATAAACATGAATGCAAATATATTACTAATTTCAATAATTTTTATTTATTTTTAAATAAAATTATATGTGACTAATCTAGGCATAATTCACTACACATTTAAAGGATCATGTTAGGGATTTCAGGTTAGTTTGATCTCACTAAATAATTAATAAAACATATATACTTGTTAAAAATTTAGGAAAAAACATCTAAATCAAAATTTAATATTATATGTATATGTCTAAATTTAGGAAAAAACATCTAAATCAAAATTTAATATTATATGTATATGTCTAGAAAACTAAAAACAATTTAAACTATTCCTACAAGAAAAAAATTAAAATAATTACACATGAACAATGCCACAACCCATCTATTTACATTCCTTTTCAATTATTAATAGGTTATTATAATTGACATAATTTGATAGTTTTTTTTATATGTTAAATTTTTTAAAGTAATAATATAAGTATTATTATTAAATTCTTAATAATTCAATATAATTGATATATGGACAATTTTTAAAGAATATTAATTTAAAACACATTACTATAATAAAAATTAATCACATGTATCTCAAAATTGTAATATTTGAAGTACATCTCATATATCTTTTATTATGAGATGGGACATCACTACAAAAAAATATATCAATTCCATAATTAACTAACAATTAACTAATAGATACACTGGTTCATTGTATTATTTGAATCATAAATGAAAAGAGTTAATTTTTCTAACTTGATCAAAATAATTTCTAATTTCCATCTTGAAGTCTCTTCTTTTGATCCAATCTCTATAATAAATTTTGAATCATTTTCCACATTTCAATTTTCTAATCCATTCTTTCTCACATTTTTCAAACTTCTCTAAGAATTCTTCCATCTACCTCATTAATATTAGCTCTTGAGATACACAAAATCTCCCCCTCCAAAAAAAACTCTAAGCAAAAAAATCAAGCCTTACCATACTAAAACACCATAATTTAGTTTAATTCAAAGATTTATAAAAATTCCACTGTAATAGTACAAATATTTTAAAGCATATAACCGATGTATAAATAAAATAATAGACGTTTTATCATAACTTAAATAAAACAAAACACATTTAGTATATGAAGTAGGAGGTATTTTTCTAATGTGGACATTCATTATCTTGAAAGATAGATTCTTGTGAACTTCTACTCATGAAACATGGGTCAATAAGATTAAATCCAAAAACTACACGATTGAATCTTGATAACAATATCACATTTAATATATATAAAAATACTCTACCATACTTTCCAAAAGAACAATTAATCAAAAACAAATTATTGTTAAGAACAATGATATATCAACATAACACAAAGTACTAAAATTATTCCAGTCATGCCCAAGTCAGTTAAGAAAGCAAATGACAGCTTATACCATATTATTCACTATCTAAGCACGACCCTGCCGCAGAAGCTGATTTGTAAGATTTATAGCGTTGTCGATACTTGTAGCAAGAGAGTCAGACTTTGATGAGATTAGTGGGATAAGGTCTTTTCCCTCTGGGATTTCTTTCAATTCCTTAACACATTGCTTTGCATTCCATTGAGCATTAATTAGATACCCCTCGGCAAAAAGAACTTTGTACTCGTTTCCAGATAAATCCTGCAAATACTCTGCTGCCTGAGATGCCCGGAAGCTTACATTATCGAAATTTCCCACGCACCTCTCGAAAGCCTTCCTCGTGGGATTCAGGCTTTGATTTCTAACGAAATTTAGCACTTCCTTGCTTTCATTCAACAGTGCTTTGGCCGCATCGTACGCTTGCTGGGCCAAACTTGTTTCCTGTGCACCTGCAAACACAATCTGATGGCCACTCGTTACTAAAACAAGGGCTACTGCAACGTTTAACACTAGACAATTCATCGCTTCTTCGAATACAATCAGAACTTTCTCTCCTCTGCTGTTTTTTGCTGGGTATTCCAGCGATCATGGGTATTATATATCGTTATAGATAGCAAACAGTTACGGTGGATAAAGTTTTGTTGATTCGATGCCACCAACGTTTCCTCTGCTTTTATAGAACAAAATGGTTGGAGCAGCAGAAAATAGTGGGACGTTTCAATTTATAGAAAAGGAGTTGCGCTAAAATCTTGTCTAAGATCCTCCCATAGAGAAGTTAAAATGTGTCACTGGTAGTTTGGAGATGTCTTTGATTTGTTGTTATTGTGATTTGCTTTTTTTATAGGTTAGTTTTATTTTCATTTAGTAAAATATTATAGTTGTTTTTGTTGATTTATGATATTTTTTTTATGCCACGTGTTTGAGTAAAGATGGTATTGCATTTGTTTTACGATCATGATCTATATGAACTTTTAGAATAACAATTGTTGGAAAATTTGCATAGAATTAAGGAGTCACGCTACAACTTTCAGTATGGCTCTATGATTATTTTTCTTATGTTCTATTTCATGAAGGAATTGCTTGGTTTGAAGAATGTGGTATGGAGAAGGGATATTCCTATTGCACATCAAATTAGGGAGTACATGCATATGATTCCAAATATCAAACAAATTGACATAAGGTTTTGGGGATTCTTTAAGACCTTCCAAAATGAAATGCAAATGAGGTATAGGATACTCTCGCAAGTTGTAGAAAGATACAAGGATGTCATTACTTTTATGGTAGATAAGGACAATTGTTATATATAGCTAGTTGAACCAAGAACTTTATGGATAAAAAAGTTGTCTTATGAGGTCTCCAGACTTGACTAGATTGCATATGCTGACATTTTACTCAGCAAACCTAATGATCTCTTTGTTAAAAGGTTTGCCATGTATGATGAGATAAAAAAAATGATCAAGAAGGATGTAGAGGAAAAGGTGGAGAAGATGAAATCAAAGTTGGAAAAGATGTTTGGCACTCCTAAGGGTCTTGTGGATGTGCCACAAGCTCTTGTTACCACTCCACAAAGTCCACAAGGACCGAGAAGGGCAAGTAGGTCTACCTCTACCATTGTTACTTCTAAACCTTTTGGACCTACTCAAAAATATCATAGTAGAAGAAAAGTCAATACTAAAGCATAGGTGCAAATAAAGAAGACCTTATGGTGAATGTGGATGATGATGAAGAAGAAATGTTCAATCTTTTGTATTGAAAAAAAGAGAGAAGAAAACAAGACAAGGAGAAGAAGAAGAAACATATAATGAAAAAGAAACAAAAAAAGTAAACAAACAAAGAAAGCTCCCCTACAAACACCTGAACATGAGCCTATACAACTTGAGGCTACTATTAATGCAACTACATAGCATGATGCACTAAAATAGAGTATTGATCTTTATGATGAGATGCCTCTTGTTAAAAAGGCCACAATTGAAAAGGCTATAGTTATGTATATGAACAACTTTAGTATGGCTCTAAAGGAGATCATTGATCAACTTCTAGAAAGCATTTTAGATACACTCAATAACCAGAGGAATGAAGATGAAGTAGAAAAAGATAAAATGAGGTGACAAGAATTAGAGAAGATCAGTTTATCTATTTCTCATGAAGAAAGGGATAAATTATCTCAATATCAGGCACAAGTGTTTAGAACCAAACAAAGGATAAATACTCTAATGTGGAAAGATAAAGAATAGATAGAAAGGATGTTGAAAGACAAAGAATAAAAGAGAGCTAGGATTCTTGAATAAATGAAGAAGACTGAGGCGACTGTTGAGAAACAAGTTCCTCTAGATAATACTATCCTGTAGGATAAACTAGATGTGTCTACTGAAGAAATAGATCTATCAATTTTTTAAGGTAATATGATAGTTGGTGATGAGGAAGAGAAAAATAATATGTAGACTAAGGAGACCACTCCTTTGGAGAATAATGGTGTAGGAGATCAAGGTGAAGTGTGTCCCTACTCTAGGGAACACTAATTCTAGTAAAGGACATAATATTCCTCCTCATGAGAATTCAAGAAATGATGAGAAGAAGAAAGGGGATAATCTTGAAAAAATTTCAAGTAAATTTTGTAATAAGTGAGCTTCATATATTGTGAGTTAACTCTCATTGTGGTTTTTCCTTCACTGTTTTTTTTGGGTAAAAATCTTGGTGTCCTTTTGTGGTGCATGTTTTCATTTCTACTCTTCTTTCAGGTAATGTAAATTGATGTTTAATCTACAAATACAATTGTTTTAAGTTTCTGTATCTATTCTGATTCACCACCCCCATCTTAACATTTTGGTGTGTTCAATAGTTCCACTCATATTTCACAACTTCTCAATTAAAGATTAAATTTATTTCTTATTATTTTATATATATATATATTTAGGATATTTTATTGCATCTTGGAATGATATCTAGGTATTGTTGGAAGATTTTTATGCAATTATTCATCATGTGGAATTTTTTGAATTGGTGAATTAGGGTTCTCATGAATTGGTGTGGTATTTTGAATTCCTAAAAATTAAACAAAATTGAACTAACAAAAAATCTCTTACTATTTTATTGAATTTTTTACTAAAACTAACAAAGCCTGCCTAGATCTCACAAATATCATTGGAGAATTTGAGCAATAACTTGATTGAATCCAAAATGCATGCATGGTTTCCTTTTCTTGTGGTATAATATGAAATATTGAGATGTTGAGTTCAAATGAGTTCAGCCTCTACATGTATTCTACATTTTTATCGCAAAAATAACATGAGCACATTATAATGCACTAACATAATATCCTCATAAAAGTGGTGATCACACTTTTTGGTCCCCCATATTTCTACACATGCCCCTCTACACTAGCTATTGGATGACATGGTATGATTTCAAATTTATATAATTTCGACCCTCATGAAGTGTAGGACCACTTCCAATTGGAAGGTGTGTAGAGGACCATTGGTCTATGGGTGGAAGAAAATAACCTATATTATGCTCCCCCTTTATGGAGTTGTAAATTATGTCAAGGACTTGATAAAAATGACAAATTATACTTATGATTATGTTTAAAAGATTATAAAACTATGTGAATAGATTTGTATACCATTTTATTGATATTACCATTGCATAAGTGGTTCAAATGAAGTTTTTATTATCAAAAGGATATATGAAAATTGTTAAATTATTTTTAAAATAATTTTATTAATATCTTTATTCATAATTTTTTTGTGTAATTATAGTGTCAATAAAGTATTATTTAAATTATGGGTTAAAGAATATTGATATGGAAATTGTAATCAATTTTTAATTGGAATGAGTTTATAAATATTATTTAGATAAAACCCACAAATAGGAATTTTTAGTAAAAATGTTTTTCTTTTTTCTCAAAATAATTTCATTACAATTGAGAGATGAGTGAAAACTTGGTATTCTTTATAATAGAAAAGGATAGAAGTATGCTTAGGTAAGCTGTCTTAGAATGAAGGTTTTGGGAAAAAGTTGAAGTAGGTACTTACTAGACCTAATTAACATATCACCTACATTAGCTCTTGTTGATAAAATGACCATAGAGAAATGGTTAGGTCACAACCCTTCATTGATGAATTTTATATTTTTTTGGTTGTGAGGCATATGTACATGTTCCAAGGGAGGAGCAAAAAAATATTTCATTTTAAATATATATTTATCCATTATGGTTTGAAATTATGTAATATTTTGGATCTTGTTAAACAAAAGTTACTATATAGTAGAAGTGTGATTTTTACAAAAACTAAGGCTTATTTTTTCTAGCAACCTTAACAAATAGAAAGGAAATATGTTATTTATATCTCTTATATTCTTGATCAATTTGAACCAAGGCCCATTTCATCGATCTTTGAATCTTTATAAGAGGAGCAAGAAAGTCCACCTAATTTTAATCAAAGGTCTAAAAGACATAGTGACCACTTCAAAGGTATTAACCTTGTAATTGGAGATGTATTTTTTCTTTGAATACTAGCATTGATGCACCAAAATCTATACAAGAAACATTAGGTATGAATAAAATAGAGTCTTAGAAGATATTTGTGGATGGAGAAATGACAACACTTTTAAAAACTATACATGGAACCTATTATCAATGTCTTAGGGACATAAATCTATTGTTTACAAATGGGTCGGTGATCCCACAATAGTGGTTTACAATTTTGGGCCAAACTGGACACTGAAATGATATTTTCCAACTAAATCTTCACTTTCGGGCACCTATAGGGGCTAAACTGTGAGGAATTTGAAGATGATGCAAACTAGAGTTTCATGAAATTTTATCTGTAGATTCTAAATATGTTTTTTTCAATTTTTTTGGAACTAGATTGCACTTCTTTTTCCATCTCCCTCGAAAACAATTTTTTTTTAGAAAACAACATTTTTAAAAAGTGATGCTCACTGTATAATGCATAACTTTTTTTCCATGAAGGATAAAATTCTAATTCTTTTGAATTTAGATTTGTAACTCTGATATCTGGTGCTTCCACTTGGTTAGATAGTTTTTAATTGAATATTTTTTTTTAATCAAGTTTCGAAGTCAAACCAATTATAATTTAGACATAGTGTGACTATATAACACGTAACCTTTTTTGTATGTATCAAAATTCAATTTCTTTTTTTGTTGGATCAAGGACTTCAATATTTGGTGCACTCATATTTTTGAAAATTTATTTTTGATAATCTTCTATTTTTCCACTTGTGCAGAACAAAGAGCTTGATTTTCGATGAAAAACCTACATTCACAAGAAATAAAAAATAAATATAATAATCAAATTAAATTTAATTAAAATTATAATTTTTTGGAAGCTTATAATAAGGACTACATACTTACAAAAAATAAATTTAAATGAGTTCATTTGATCTCCCAAAAGGTAAATCAAAAGTAGTTTTTTATCAACATTTTGATAACTATAAAGGATACTCTATTATAGGTATGGTTTAAAACTAGCGAGGTTCTATCCAAGGGGGCTTAGTCTAAGGTGTTTTGATCAAACCCTTTTTAATTGGAATCCTTTAAATTGAAATTTTCAAGGCTTAAATCATTATATTTTCTAGAAATATGTAATTTTAGCAAAAATTAGGATCTCCCAGAAAGTGTAAACCACTATTGTGGAAGCACCCGGGTGTTCTAAAAGAATATTGGTATAGAGGGAAGTAAATTAAGAAATATAAAGTATGGTTCATTGTGAAAGGTTACTCTCAAGTTGAGGTGGTTGATTAGGGTGAGAATTTAAATCTCTTGTACAAGTAAAAATGACATCCATTATATTCTTATTTTATATTCCTCTATATTATGACTTATATTTCAAGAAAAAGGATGTGAAAATGGTATTCCTTCATGGTGACATGAAGGAGGATATTTATATGGAATAACTAGAGAACTACATAGTTAAAGGTAAAAGTAAATTGGTTAGTAATTTGGATAAATATTTGTATGGCTTGAAATAAAGTCCTAGGATGTGGTACCATAGATTTGATACATATGTTTTGATTATCATATTTGACCATTATAAATATAATCACTATGATTGTTTTAAATATAATGGTGATCATTTCCTAGTTATTTATTTATACAATGATGATTTCTTATTTAATGGCCAAGGGAAAGGTTTGATTTTAGAATTAATATCTCATTTCTCTACAAATTTTGAAATAAAATATCTTAGTGTAGTTAAACATATTCTTGGGATGGAGATAATAATAGATAGAGAGAAAAAAATTATATGACTTGAATAGAGTGTAAAATATAATAAATTTGGGAGATTACAAATAAGCACAATTGAACAATGATTACAAAAAGTCAACCTACTATATTAGGAAAATGGGGCATACATAAATAGGAGGAGATAGGAAACTAGCATCCACAAAATGAGGATAGGAATCCTCACAAGTTGAGTGCTAGAGAGTTACCTTCCACTAAATTAGTATGATGTGTCAAAACTAAGGTGACACCTCTATGAAACTCCTAAAAAATGTGACACATCACATGAACGAGTGTCACATGTAAATTGACAACTAAGTAGGCTTAAGTAATCCTAAGTGTATGGATAAAATATATACACTAACACCCCCCCTTAATCATAGATAGTGTGGGCATGGATGAAATGGGTCCCAACTACTAGCCTAATGATCTACCCATGTACAATGCAAAAGAAATGAGTCTTGGCCATGAAGCCTGATGAGGTACTCACATAAAATGCAATTTTTCTAAAAATTAGAGTAAGATAAAAACCTAGTGGGGAAAAACTATCCTCAAAAAATAGAGAGGATGAGGAGAAGACTAGAAACCCCTGGAAAGGATGATGATGTTGTTGATGTAGATTGCACATCAAGAAGAGGTTGTAGATGAATGAAATTGCTCCCAGTGAAGGTTTTGGTGAAGATGTCAAAAAATTTCTTTGAAGACTACAAAAAGACTAAGTTGATGATTTTTCCATGAGGTAACTCTAGAATATAATGCATACAAATATCTATGTTTTTGGTTCACTAATAATGAATCATATTCTTGCATATCTGAATGGTACTCTAGTTGTCACAATAGATGATTGTAGGCTTCCTAAAATAAATACCAAATAAATAATTCCCTGAAGCCATATAGTCTAAGCCGTTGATTTATCAACCCCCTTGAACTCTACCTTTATGGATGATAGAGCAATAAAATTTTACTTCTTGCTATACCAACTAATAGGACCTGAACCAAGTAAAAAATTGAAACCTGAAGTGGAATTGTGATGCTTAGTATCACCAAACCAATCTGAATCTATGAAACCAACCAAGTCAAGTGATGAACCAACTCTATAATGAATCACAAACCCAAGAGTACCATGAAGGTAATGAAGGATCCTCTTATTTTCTTTTCAATGCAACTAATGAGGTTCCTGTATGAATCTCGAAACCATGCCTACTACAGAGAAAATTTCTAGCCAAGTATGAGTCAAGTGTATAAGGCTACCAACAAGTTGTTGATATAATGTAGTCTTAACCAATGTTGTAGTACAGGAAGTATCAAGCTTGACTCCTAATAGAAAGGTAGGTGAAGATGGTTTGCAAGTAGTCATGTGAAACTATGCAAGTAGATCAAGAGTATAATTTGGTTGTGCAAGAGTAATCCTTGAAGCTAACTATGAAATCTTAATGTCAAGGTCCAAGTAGTGAAATAAACCCAAGTCTATAATGAAAAATCTATCCTGAAGTGATTTTTGCACTACTGCAATGGTATATGAAGCACTCTCAACATTCTAAAGATCATCAACATATAGAACTATTATCAAAATTGAATCATCATGTTGCAATAGATACACTTTACGATCTAAATGGCATCTAGTAAAACCTAAAGATAGGAGGTAGGAATCCATCTTGGAATACCAAGCTCTAGGATCTTGTTTGAGGCCACGAAGAGACTTCATGTCTACAAACTAAGGATGAATACTTAACAAACCCTGGTGGTTGTTCCATGTATATTTCTTCCCCAAGGTCTATGTGAAGGAATTCACTCTTCACATCCATATAATGTAAATCTCATCCATGTACTTAGTGTTTTGGCTATAGAAAGTGTGATTCAAATGGAAGTCATCTTAGCAGTTGGTGCAAAGGTTTTTGTATAGTCAATGCCTACAACTTGTAAAAAAACTTTGGCAACCAACTATGATTTGTACTTATCTAATAACCCATCTATTGTAATTTTAGTTAGATATATCCACCTACACTAAAAAATCTTCCTTCCCTTAGGAACTGAAGTCAAATCCCAAGTGTGATATGTAATCAAGGAATCATATTCCTCATCCATAAAAATATCCCATTTTAGTATGCCTGATGCCTCTCTAAATTTTGTGGATTAGAAACTAAAGAAAATAAGGCTTGTGTATCCCATTGAAAATCTTCTTGAATTTTTTTTTTCATTTGCTATATCTTGTACCCTTGTATATACCATGTGCACAGTGTAAGATGTGGGTGACTCTAGTGTGGAAATATCAACTTCTGATGCAATCGATGAACTAGATGAAGATGAACGCTCATCATTATCATCACTATGAGAATGCAAAGAATACAATATGCTAGGAATTTTGTGAGAATGATCTCTATCATCAGTACTATAATCAGGATCTGGTGAGTCCACAATATGTTGAGAAGTTTCAAGTATAGTTTCAGGAGTTTTTTCTTGAAACTTATCACTTCTCTCAATAAAAAACTCATGTATGGTAGGGTGGAGTAGGTGATTTCATTTTACACCATCTGGATATCCAAAAAAGATGTACAAGGTTTGTATTTTGGATCCATAGCCTTATGTTTCTCTTTTGGAATATGTGTCATGGCATGAGAGCCAAAAAATCTAAAATGATCAATTGATGATTTTCATGCTTTCCAAGCATCAAAGGGAGTGATCTACCCTTCAAGGTTTTATGTGGAATTTTATTTTGAATATAACAAATACAATTGAATGCTTCTGCCTAGTATGATTGTGTGAGACCCTTAGAGTAATTCATAAATCACCCATCTCTTTTAAAGGTCTTTTTTTTGTTCTGTAATGCCATTTTTTCATGTGGTATAAGGAACTATGTGCTACAAACCTATCCCCTCTAATATTAAAAACTACTCAAAATGATTATTAACATACTCTCTCCCATTGTTTGTTTGAAGAACCTTGATGACTTTCTCTTATTGTTTTTAAGCTAGAGCTTTAAAATATTGAAAAGACTCAAACACTTCTGATTTTTTCCTAATTAGACCCATGTAAAATGTGAGAAATCATCAATGAAGGTGAGAACATATCTAGCATTTGTAAAATATTGATGGAGAAAATCCCCTAAAACATCACTATGTACAAGCTCAAAAACTTGTGTTTCCCTCCATGATTTTTATTTGTCAATTTTTTCTCCTGGATGCTCTGAAAGTGCACAACCTTCACAAGTAAATTTTGAAAAATTAAACTTAGGTAATCCCTTGACCATATTCTATCAACATATTTTCTCTAGCTATAGTTAAGATGGTCAAATTTCTCATGCCATTGTTTGCTAATTTCATTTGAATGAGTTAGTAGTTATTTTGGTGAAATATGTGGTAAAAAATTAGAGAAGGTATACAATCTAGATTGTTATTTTTCTTCCCCTATTGCTACCAATTTTTTTCTTTGTAATTCTCTTATCTCAACTTAATTTAGAGATAAGTTTACTCTCATTCCCTTTTGTAAATGAGTTATTTGATAAAATGAAAGGAGATTAGTTGATACTGAAGGTGCACTTAGAACATTTTGCAAATGTTCATCCTTCAACCTCAATAGACCTTCTCCCCTTTACCAATACTAGAGTATCATCACCTAAGGTGATTGTGGAAATACTTGATGGCTCTAAATATGAAAAGATAACCTATGAAGAACCCATAGGGTGTGAAGAACCAAAGTCTATAATCCATGATGGAGATAAAAATGTTGTTGAAACTAAGGTTTTTCCCTTTGATTTCTCTTTGTCCTTAGTATTTTCTTGAGTTCATGAAAATTCCTTGATACAATCAAATAGCCCTATATTATTATTTTTGAGAATTTTTTGTAGAGACTCAATTTTTTCCTTATACATTGATGTTCATTATGTCTATTTTTTTAAAAAAAGACACATTTAACTTTCTTCATACTTTGACAAGAATCTTTGGGGTTGTCAAATTTTCCTTATTTCTTAAATTACTTATCCCTTTTGGTGTTCTTCTTCTCCCCTTTGAATTTTAATGTGTTTCATTCCTTACATGTAGGGCTTGAGGCTTTGTAAATTTCCAACTACCTATTTGAATTAACTTTTATTTCTCCCTTTTTACATAAGCAAGAAAGTTATCAAGTGTAGGAATAGACCATGAGGCTCCAAGAGACCTTTTAGTGGAGTAGAAACTTGATACAAACACAACAAATTTTGGAGCTAGCTTGGAAAGTACTTAAAGGATTAATTGATTTTTCTTTCTTGTCAATTCCACAATCTTTTAATTTCTACATAAAGGATTTAAACTTAGTAAAAATCCTTGTAATGTTGTAAAACTCCTAGGACTAAAACATAAAATTTGATTTCCCAACTCACGGGTTCTAAGTCCATCAACTTTCTCAAATAGTTTTTCTAGATCTTCCCAAACTTGGTTGGGTGTTTTAAAGTTCACAACATGGAAAAGCATATCAAGAGACAAATTCAACCATAGGAATCCAAATTCTTGATGATAGATAGAAAAAAATATTCTTTTTCTTTAGCTAATGTAGGATATTTTTGTGTTCCCATGGTTACCCTATATAAAATTTTGTTCTTAAGCACAAGAAATACTTTCATCTTCCAATCATGATAATTGAAAGGTGTTAGGGGTACTATAGTAACATTAAAATCCATGCTACTAGACTTAGATAGTTTCTTGTACAACTATAGAAATAAAGAACTTAGAAATAGGTACAAGATTAAAAGGAAAAACCTAACAAACAAAAGAACTTCTAGAGGATGTGTGAAAATAGACCACACACAATATTATCATTGATTATTTTGACTCCCCCTAGCAATTTAGCCCTTTATAGAAGTGCTTGTAAATTTCCCATAAGAGGCATAATCAGGCACTTTATAGAATGAGTGTGATATTATGCTCTTTGGATTTGTGGCAAAAAATGATGCACTTTTGAAAAAATGGAACTTGAATATGAGCTACAGTACAAAATTTATTACACTTTGAAATGAAGAAATTAGAAATGAGTGCAAGATTGAAATGAAAAACCTAACACACAAAAGCATTTCTTGAGGATGTGTGAAAATAGACAACACAACAACCCCATTGATTATTTTGAGCCCCTCCCCTCACAATTTAGCCCTTTATTGGAGTGCTTGTAAATCACCCAAAAGAGGCATACTTAGGAACTTTATAGAATGTGTGTGATATTATTCTCTTTGGATTCGTGGAAAAAAAATGCACTTTTGCAAAAAATGGAACTCAAATATGAGTTACAGTACAAAATTTATTACACTTTGAAAATTTCCATTCTTTACAAAATATTATCTTCTACAAAAAAAACAAAATAGATTTGTTTGAAAATAATTTTAGTGCAAAATTTCATATTTGAAGAGGAAAAATGTACAATTTTTAAAGCTCTCTAGGGCTTGAAAGAACCAACGGTTGAAATTACATGTGACTAAGGGCTAAAATTTTGAGAAATTTATCTATGACACGTTGTCTTATCTCTACTTCAAAGATGGAAGACATCATCAAAGTTCCTAACTAGAGTGCATTTGGAAGCTTAACGTATGATATGTTCTATACTATACTACACATTATCTAAGTAGTAATATTTCTTAACAAATATGTCTAATCCTAGAAGGCTTCATTAGGATGTTTTTGAAAGAGTATTTGGATATTTGTGGGGTGACTTAGAAAATTCCTTGTTTTTTATTGTACATGAGAGAAACATTAGTTGGCTTGACTAAGCATGTGATTTTGATATTAGAAGATCCACTAATGCATATTTTTTTACCCTATTTGGTGGTGCTATAAGCCATATGAGTAAGAAATAGGTTTTAGTCACTTTGTCCAATATAGAGGCAAATTATATGGTTAAAACTTGTGATTTCTCGTTTTTCATATGATTTTAAGTTTAATTCAAATCCTTTGACCTAGAAATAAAAGCTCATGGTATAATCTATTACTAAAGTTGACTTTGACAACATAAATGACAACTACATTTTCAATATATTTTAGGAAAATAAAAATCAATAATTTAATATTTTTAAAATGTTAAAGCTATTTTTCTATTTATTAATTTGTAAACACAAAGTCTCATAAACTTGAATGCAAATATATTACTAATTTCAATCATTTTTATTTATTTTTAAATGAATTTATATGTGACTAATCTAGACATAATTGACTACACATTTAAAAGATCATGTTAGGGATTTTAGTTTATAGCTTAATCCCACTAGATAATTAATATAACATATATACTTGTTAAAAAATTAGGAATAAATTATCCAAATAAAACTTTAATATTATATGTATATGTCTAGAAAACTAAAAACAATTTAAACTATTCTTGCAAGAAAAAAATTAAGATAATTGCACATGAAAAATGTCACAACCCATCTATTTACATTCCTTTTCAATTCTTAATAAGTCAATATAATTGACATAATTTGACATTTTTTAAATGCTATTTTTTTAATCTAATAATATTAAATATTCTTTTTTAAATTCTTAGTAATTCATTATAATTGATATATATGAACAATTTTTGAAGAATATTAATTTGAAACACACTACTATAATAAAAATTAGTCACATGTATCTCAAAATTGTAATGTTCAAAGTACATCTCATATATCTTTATTATGAGATGGGACATCACTACAAAAAACTGATCAATCCCATAATTAACTAGTAGATGCATTGGTTCATTGTATTATTTGAATCATAAATGAAAAGAGTTAGATCAAAATAGTTTATACTTTCCATCTTGAAGTTTCTTCTTTTGATTCATATCTCTATAATAATTTTTGAAGTCATTTTGACATTTCAATTTTATAATCCATTCTCCTTTACAACATTCAAAATTTTAGAAGAATCCTTGTGTGTACCTAATTACTCTTAGTCTTGAGATTAGCACATTTTCCCCTCCGAAAGAAAAGTCTTATTCAAGCTCTAAGCAAAAATTCAACCTTTACCATACTAAAAATACTAGACCAAACTTTATAAAATAACAATTAATTGAAACAACCAATAAGAGCGTGGTTCGGTGGTCAAGTCGCTTGGTTGTAGTGACAACCACTAGGGTTCAACTTGTGGTTTCTTGTACTCGGTTCATAGCTCCAATAAAAAATGTTTACCCCTAATAATATAGGTGCATTGCATCTTATAAAAAAAATAAAATAACAAAATAATTGAAACCAAACTATTGTTGAAAACATTCACCAAAATTACACACAAAAATCCATTAAAATCAATGATTTATAAAAATATTAATAATTTATTTATTAAAAGATGGAAGTAATCCCCTCTATTCCAGTCGTTCCCAAGTCAGCTATGAAACCAAATGAAAGCTTCTTCCATAATACTCACTATCTAAGCACCACCCTGGTGCACAATCTGATTTGCAAGATTTATAGCGTTGCCGATAGTTTTAGCAAGAGAGTCAGACTGAGGTTGGATAAGTGGGATGAGGTTTTTCCCCCCTGGGCTGTCGTTCAATTTTTTCACACACTGTTTTGCATTCCATTGAGCATTAACAAGATACCCCGAGGCAATAGAAGCTTTGTACTTGTTTCCAGATAAATCCCGCAATTCATCTGCTGCCTGAGACGCCCGCTTGTTTACAAAATAGAAATTTACGACGCACGTCTCGAAAGCCTTCCTCGTGGGATTCCGGATTTGATTTCTAACGAAATCTAACACTGACTGGCTTTCTTTGACCACTGCTTGGGCCGCATCGTACGCTTGCTGGGCCAAACTTGTTTTCTGTGCACCTCCAAACACAATCTGATGGCCACTCGTTACTAAAACAAGGGCTACTGCAACGTTTAACACTAGACAATTCATCGCTTCTTCGAAAACAGTCGGAACTTTCTCTCCTCTGTTGTTTTATGCTTGGGATTTCAGCGATCATGGATATTATATATCGTTATAGATAGGAAACAGTTACGGTGGCTAAAGTTTTGCTGATTCCACCTACGTTTCCTCTCCTTTTATGGAAGGAACTGGTTGGAGCAGCAGAAAACAGTGGGACGTTCCAATTTATAGAAAAGGAGTCGCGCTAAAATCTTGTCCAAGATCCTCCCACCAGAAGTTAAATTGTGTCACTGGTAGTTTGCAGATGTCTTTAATTTGTTGCTATTGTGATTTGTTTCTTTTTATAAATTAGTTTTATTTTCATTTAATAAAATATTATAGTTATTTTTTTTAATTTATAATTATTTTTTATGTCGTGTTTGAGTAAAGATGGTATAGCGTTTGTTTTAGTTTAGAAATTAAAGTTATAATTTTTTTGTTTCATTGATAAGGATGATAATATGTTTTTTTATTAGGTTATTTAAAGTTGGTAGTTTTAGAGTAATGATTAAAAGATTTTTATAATTTAAAATATATGTCATGATTTAAAATTTATGTCTCAAATGTTAAATGTTAAAAGGAAAGATTCAAGAGAAATAAAAGAACTAAATAGAGATATAATAGGATTTCTTATTCATGTGAACTCAAGTAAGTGGCATGTTGTGCTTATAAACAAAAAGGTCATTATGCCAATAATTTGAGGCTTTATGATTTGTCAATGTGATATGGTTTGGTGCTTGTGAGAAAGGGAGTTTGCAATAATTGAAATGAACTCTTAAGCAATTTGTTCATCAATATTCAATAACTAATCAATTTTTCCAATTCTCATATTCCTAGAGGTAGAGATTGTGAGATATCAAGATAGATGTCTACATACTATTGATCATATTTTTAATCCTATAATTACTATAGTCTTTTTAATCAATTTTTATTCTTGTTAGAAAAAATCATTTTCTATTGTTTGGTATAGTGGTGAGTATGGAATGGGCTCAATGTGGAATTTGTGAAATAATCTAAAAGTAAGGAGTTTTAAGAAGAAGCTTAATGACCCCTTCTAGCTTCTCCTACAATATGGGCCTTCTATTAAGACTAAGATAAATTATTCTTTATTCATATTATCATTTTTTTGGTGAAGCCCACATTGTATCTACTTCAAACTCCATGACATAATACATTTTATAAAATTTTATAAATGGCATCATGTTTATACTTTGTCCCTTTATTTATGTTTTGACATGCATATTTAGATATTGTAGCACATATTATGAATATTTTCATAGTATATTAGGTCTCCTTTTCACATATATTCCTTCTTTCACTATGATTTTCCTTGTATTTTCATAATGTGTATCATTTAGCAATATCCAACATTCGTATTACAATCTCTATCCTTGCTACTCCAACTGTTATCATAGTTTTTAAACCTTTTCTTCATACTATTTCTATTGGGTTTGTTAAAACAATGTTAGTCCCCCACCTTAAGATTCCATATATACTTTGCTATAATTTTACTTATTAGACTCCCATGCCTCAAACTATCTATCTTTTCTTTCCACTACTAAGACACTTTGTCCTTGTGACTATGAGGTCTTTGATAGGTATTTAAAGGTCTTGATTTCTTTAATAACTCCATTATTCCTTCAAGGTTAGGTTCAATAATTTGATGAGGGTTTTAACACATGATATATATTCTTTAGTGTGACTTTGTGAGCCTTGGCAATCATAAGACCTGGTGAGATCTAACAACTTCCTAAGATCTTAACACACCATTGTTCATTCTCACTACAAACCAAGACTTTGGGAAAGTTTTGAAAATCTTCACTCTATCACTCAGCTTTATGAATCCAAAGCTCATAAAAAGTCCAATTCAAAGAATACCAAACCTAACAAATACCTTGACTATCCTTTCATACATATGCATATTATCCACCTATGTTTCTCTATGTCTCTTTCCACCACATATCTTTGTCATACTTTTGTCTAAATTTTTGCACTATTTTCTTTACCTTTTTAATAGTAAATATCACAATAATACTTTTCCTTCCTCAACATGCTATCATTGTGTCTTGATCATGACTATAGTGTGTTGTGTTGATAAAGTATTCTCATTACTATATTTATATCTTTCTAATATGATCATTCATTTGAGACTTAACTATCATACCTCTTCTACTTGGTTTGTGGAAGCCTTATTTTGTATGATGTCCTTGAATTTATGTTACGTATAGAACATTGTTTATACAACAGGACTCATGGTCTTGACATTAGTTATAATAAGGGATTTTGACATGGCTTATCACATAGTTTGAAAACTCATAGTGACAAAACCTCTTAACAAGGTTCAATAGTTTGGATATCTATTATGAACCTACATATCTTATATGCATTATTTGGTATTTGGTAATAAAATACAAATAAAGCACAAAGAATACCCTTACATGTAAAACCTTGTCACAATATAATCTAATGGTTGGAAGAAATAGATTAGTTTGATGGTCCATATAAATAAGATTGATTAAATAAACTTTCCACTTTAAAGGATGTTTTATGTTGGTAAAAATTAAACTAGTAAATTATATAATGAAAATGATTTGACATAATTGGTCAATATAAAGTAAAATACCACTTAGTCAATATTAAAATTTAAGAAAAACAATTTTTTTGGGTACATTATTTAACTAAATTTAAAAGGCTTTTTCTTGTATGTTAGTTAAGTGATTATAAATAATGAATTATTAAGGTTTACAAATAATATGGTCCTAGAATAGATGACAATAATTTTATTGGCATATATATCATAGACAATCTACTTCAACATGTGTGAGATGAGCCCAGTAAGTTATGGGAGATATTGATATCAATTCTATCCTAGGTGATTATTTAATATGATATGATAGAAAAATTAAAATATGATTTCAACTTTATGTCACATGGTCTAAACTAAAAAAACCTTTTTTCACTTAGTTGTATTAAATTGTTAGTAAACAAAAATTAGTCTAATTTTAGATAATTTTCAAGTTCAAAACTTTTGGTTTGTGACAATTTTAAACCCTCTTGTTCTCTCTTCTTGACCTATATATTCTCTCATAATGACATATCCTATAATTATACCTAAGTATCTAACTAATTATAGACCCATCAACATTTTAGAATAGGTACTTGGGTAAATATGAATATCATTCAAAGATATCTTCCTTTTGCATTATATTTATTCATAAATTCACTATTTAATATTGTGTTAGGTTTATTATCCACAAATAAAAAATGTCTTAATTGTGATCTTAATAGGAAATGTATGATATATGTTAATAAATTATTTTTATATAATATAAAATTAATAAATATCTTAATACATGTATGAACAATGTGATACAAATTAAAAAATACACACTGACATCTCTAGATTAAAAAAAAGAGTAAAATCTTCACAATTATCATTTAAAATATTATAAGAAACAAATTACTATAAGGATTAAAATCCCTTTCTCCTATCCATTATTTACTTCTCTTTTAGTGTTTAAATTTTATTGTGTCTCTAGGGTTGAAATTTTATCATATATATGTATATAGTTTCTAATTTTATATGTTTAATCAATGTAATTTTTTTATTAATTTTTCCAAATTCAAGTTGTACATTTATCTTATTTGAATGTGTCTAAATGGTGTATTTTAAATGTGTTTTTGATGTGATTTCAGATTTAGGTTTAAGAATGTATGGAGAACTTGATAAATTGCAAGATTTTGTGAATTTTAAATCCAATGCTCCTAATGTGGTCCCTATGATATATATAACATGAGGAGAATAATTGAAAATGAACAATGAATAGAGATTTTTTGTGGCTTATCTCATGTCATTAAACATCTCTCTACTATAAGTAGTTGTGCTCAAGATTTGGGGTATACTCAAAGTCAAGGTGGAAATCCAATTCCTCCTTCTACAACTATAACCTCTATTCCAACATACACCAATCCAACTATTACAACAACCATATAACCAACTAGAAATGTCAACACTTCCTTAGGAATTTCCACTAGGATTCCCTTTAGCTTTGCATATTCAAATCTCATATCTCCTAATCCATCTCCTCTCACAAACTTACAAGTCACTTGCCCTCCAAATACATATACACCTCTATCTAACAACATTCACAATGATTATGTCCTTGACACACTCTTGCAAAATGTTTCAACCCTCCAACAATAAATTGATACATTGAGTCAAAATCAAAATGGCCAACCTTCACAATATGTCAAAAGAAATCCCTTTTCCTTAAAGATTGTAGTGTAGAAAATTGGCAGTCTTGAAGAAAGAGGCAATTTGATACTTGATTTGGACCTATTTTGGTACCCTTGCATTAATTCCCATTTAAAATCATCATTTATAGGCCCCTAGGACCCATTATTTTGGATCTCAAGGCTCATTTTACTCAAAAATCATATAAAATCACATAAAGTCATTTAAATCCCCGATAATCCTAAAAACCCACCTCAAAAATCTAAGGTGGGACTCATTCGGCACCTTGGGTGAACGAGTGCCCTTATGTGGGACCCATTTTCCAAGTGTGGCAAATGAGTCTCATTTGGGGCCTATTTCAAATTTGAGTGAGAATTCATAAATTTAATTCATGTTTTTTGGTAAATCTCGACCTTTGAGATCTAAATAATGGCCAATTAGGTGATAATTCCTATAAAAGAAAGATCCTAAGTCAATTTTTTTACAACTAAGCATATCTCTAAGCTCTTTGAGCAAGCATCAAGCATTAAGAGTCTTAAAGAAATCTTCAACAAGATTATTCTAATTCCAAAAGTACACAAAGTTGAAGCATTGGAGCAACATTAGAGTATTTTACTGGTCTTTAAGCTCACTTTCTATCAAGATCCAACATTTTCAAAGGTTGATCATGGATTCCTATGGTGAATAATGATGGATTCTAGGTTGGGAAGATGCAACTAACCATCAAACCAATCCTAAATACATGTTTCCTAAGTGATTCCATCTTCCATTGTCACTCTACATTTAGCCTAAGGAAGGTATAAGCATCATTAGAGTTCATTTGGGGTGATTGGAGATCATCACAAGTGAGTTGTTCATATTTTCATTTCCATTTTTTGCATCATATTCTTGCACATTAGAATAGGATTGTATCATGTCCTAGATTTCCTAGTCTTTAAGACACTTAAGGCTAGGGTTTTTATGCACATTTCTTCACTTCTATGAAGGTTTAATTACCAAACTAGGGGTTTGACTGAGGAAAACCCCCATAATAAAATACATTTGAATTCTATTTTGTAGGTTTTTTTCACAGATTCAGACTCAGAAATCAGATTGGAAGAAAGGGGAGGTGTTAAAGTGTAGAACATAATCTTTAGTTTTCAAAAACATGAAACTAGACTAATTCTCTAAGAGTAGTGTATGAGTCCCAATGTAGTTTTCTATCAGATCTATTTGTAGATTATGATACCCTTTTTCCCAAAACAGACACTAATGTAGAAACTAGGATCTCAGACTAATTCGCCTAGGTTGGTGAATGAGTCCCAGTAGTATAAAAGTCTAGATTTCTAAAATTTCAAAGCTATTTCTAGTCTCTTCAGGGTTTCCATGTGCACACCATCTACATTCTTTCTTTTCTATTATGTTTTGTTTGCATTTTTAGAATATTTTTTAGATCATTTAGCATTGGTTTGCATATCACACTATGTTTTCAAACATTTTCTTTTCCAAGTTTATACTTGGTGGCGAACCCCTCATTAGAAATTATTCAATCCCTAGAACCTTCGCTTTATCAGATTTCAATCTCCTTTACATTGAAATCTCAAGGGTTTGTTCTTGAGTGAAGTTGAAAAGTGGTATTTGGTCTTTCTCCTTTTAGGCTCAAAACCCTAGAAGCAAAAGAAAGCACCATTGTTCCTCTCCATTTTTCTTCATTTCAAAGATATTGAGAACAAAACTGCCACAAGGTATAAAGATCCCTAGTTTTAATAAATATATTGAGAAAGGAGATCTTGTTAGCCATGTTTCTGTAGATACAACCCTATGTAGAGACTTCATTTTTGAGGATAAACTCTTGGATAAACTCTTCCCTAGATCCTTAAAGGATAATGCTTTGGAATGGTTTTTTCTCATTATCGAATAATTCAATACATTCATTCAATGAACTTATTGATGCCTTCTACAATCATTTCCAAATACATATGGGTCCTAAGGTGACCTTAATTGATTTAATGATATGTAAACAAAAGGATGATGAAAAGGCCATTGATTTCATAGCACAATACCATATGCTTTACTCACAAATAAACATTAAAATTCTTGATGATGACCTTCAAAGAATGTTTAGTTCTAATTTTCAAACAAAAGAACTAAACTAAGTTGGAGATGTTGAATTTTCCCTCCTCCACATAGTTATGTATTGCTCTTAGTGATTATCAAAATTCGCTTAGTAGTCACGAAGTGAAAACTCCCTCTAGCCATCCTGAAAAATCTGAATCCATGTCTCATAAAAACTATCAACCATTCAAGAAAAAAAATAGTGGCATTTAACAACATAATCCCCCTCAACCATCTTAACATGTTGATAACCAAGTGGCTGCTATAAAGATGAAAAATCCATGCACATTTACTGACAGGCTCATTTAAACCTTTGATTAAGCATCTTTCATGGTGTTAGATTTTCCTTAACCTTTTATTTTTGTAGTGTTTAATTCTTCCTACATCTTAAATCATTCAAAAAATAGCATTGCACACAAAATTTTTGATGATGTGATAACATCCTATGCTAGTTTCTTATTCAAAAATTATTTCTAAGAAATTTACCCACCTTCTTAGGTTAGTGATAATAGCTAAATATGAATCCAAATGGATTATTAGCATCTTCCTTGTTAGGAAATATTGCATTTAACCAACAATCTTAATCCATTTCCTACATAACCCATGGGAGATAAACATGCATATAAGGAAGTTCCACAATGCATAGATGAAATAAAAAAGCCACAAGATAACACAAGATATATCTTGGAAAAACCCTCAAGAGGGAAAAACCTAGCCTCCAAAAGCATCCATACTCCATCATATTATTCAACAATAAAGCAATACAAGAGTTACAATGAATACCTCTGAAGCATCAAGCCTGTCAATGCATCATCATGTGTCCAAGAATGAATCCACACATCCCATGCCATGCTTCACATATGCAACTCCTCATAAAGACTCAATAATGATAGCCAACACAATCAACCAACCTAAACCACTAAACATGTATTTTCTTTTATAGACACAAGCTCACACAAAATACAACTAGTGGTAAGGTAAAACCACGTACCATAAAACCATGTGAATACAAAATCACTAACCCTTTATGTAATATTGGGTACTAAGACTTCACTTTATTTAATATTTTAGTAATATTAAATTATTATCACATGTCTCCTACACATTAAATAATAATACAATATTATAATAAAACATAAGTGGTCCCCCAAATAATTACCTATTGCGATTAACCACACCACCAAGTTGTATCACAACTAAATAATTATTTAGTAATCAACATTATAATAAAATATTTTATACAATGGTGGAAAACACCATATTCCAACATTCTCCCACTTGTTGTATACATTGTATAAGGGATCAATACATGAAATACATCATCATAGCCATGCATGAAATCACATTAATCACCAACATGATCTCATGCTCCATCAAGATACATGCAATAAGAACAAAGTGACCACCATCTCAAGCAAGAACTCCTCTCATCCTCTAACTTTCCACTTATGGAAAAAAAGGAACATGCCAGGGTGAAAGATGCACCAATCTATGAGCACAAGCATCAAATCCAAGTGATAACAAAGGATCCAAACAAGATGGTGTCAATTGAAAAACCAACATGATTAAAAATAACATCCACAATGCATTCAAATACATCCAATAATCCATACCTCTAAGGTATCAATATACATTAACTTAAACTCATGCCACAAACATATGCAACCCATAAACTGCAATCAAGCTCCCTATATCAAACCTGTCAATGAAGAACGTACATATCCAAGAAATCCCACTACATAGGTAATGTCAAAGCATATCAAGTCTACCAATCAACACTATATCAAGGTGTTATAAGTAAATCAAAGCATGAAGTACCAAGAACAATAATGATTATCCACACATGCAACCAAAATAGTTGCATAATATCTCACATGTTGCCACCATCCTCCCAAAACATGAAAATCGAGGAAGGAACCATGAAGAGAGAAACCTGTAAACCATAACATGTCCTCCTACCAACACCTAAAAGGTGTATTGTTGTGTCAAGTATGATCTCCTAATAACCCCAAGTGAAAATCCTCAACAACATCCATAACACCCAATCTCATAGACCAAGTACAACATATGAATCATGTAACAATGCCAACATGGATGCAAGCCTCTCTAATTGAGAATATCAAAATCAAAGTAACCATCCCCAAAACTCTACATCATCCCATAAACCATCTCCCAACAATCCTCATCAAAGAATGATATCATAAACTCAAATGCACAAGGAGATAACCATGCCATAAAATCCATGAAAATGAATCCTCTAGAACTAGCTATCCATAGATCAAGATCCATATCTATGAAAGATAATGCATATAAACTCATGCTAAACAATACTTAATGAATATCCAAATCAAACACCATGAATCAACTCAATCCCATGAGGAATCAAAGCACAAAACATAACACATCTGAAATATATAATGAGAAAGTACCTCTCAAATAATAATCTACCAAGTATACCAAGACTGGGAATGAGAATTCTCCTCCAGGATAACCAATCTATCACGAGTCACTCCAAGAACAATCTCCTCTATCGATCCATAATAAACTATGCCCATACCTAGGTGAAATCTCCTCGATTTTCTTGCTGAAACCTCCAAAGAGTAACTGTCTCAAGCAAATGTCTCTAATCACAAGAGAACTGCAACGATCACCTATGTCTCCAAGTATCCATGAGTACTTGTAACCAATCAATACATGCCAATCTCCAAATGCAACATAGCACCATCATGAAATCCAACAAATGATCAATGTACCCAATACAAAGAGAACTACCATGATCAATGTCAAAGCTCCAACCACAGAATAAGGATCCTATCATGAAAACATGATCTAACCATCTCCTCCTAGGAGATCACATGCACCAAAGCATACATTCTGGTCTCAAGAGAACATGTATCATGCCAAAACTCTAAACTAGTATCAAGAGTAAACCATGACACAATAAAAAACTCACTCTAAGCCAAGAAATCACATCTCCAATCACATGAATATAATCATAACCAATGATGCATCCACGTCACTACTAACAACTCCCATATAACTATGATATCAAGCTACACATGGAATCATGATAACCATATGATTTAATATTGTAATATGACTTATACATTCACATTAGGTCTTAAATATTCAAATTATTAAGACTTTATGATGTCTTGTGAAGGTGTTGTAACACATTTTGACACTTTTCTAGAATCTTCTTATTATAATCCATCTAAATATCCCCTTTATCTCACTTACCAAGTCTTATTTTAAAGTGTTGTAAAGTCTTGTAACCAACTTTCATGCTTTTCTAGACTTGTAATCACCAAATACACCTTTCTTATGCTTTATTTGGCCCCTTTATGCACTTACAGGTCATAATTAAGTTTGATTTTAAATATAAATGTGACAAACATCATTGAATGCAACCTAATTCCTGACACCCACTTGCATGCCTTGAGTGGGACCCATTCGCCATGGGTGGCGAATGAGCCCTTCTTGGCACAAAATTCAAAATAATTTCAAATTTCTTTCATTTTTTATTCATTAAGACCTTATGTTGTCCTGTGATGTATTTTTTAGAAATTAGGACATAAGTGTGTATAAATAGGTGTTTTTCTATCCATTTTAACCCCCATTCGTTCATGCATTCAATCCATCATAACATTCAAGTATTCTAGCATCCTCAATCATTCAATCAAGCAATTATCAAGCATCTTGGAGCAGCCATTGACATATCTTCAAACTTCAACAATAAGGGTTTGGTGAGTTCATGACATTGGCATGTTATTTTTTCATCATTTTTTTCTCATTTAATTTCATTATTAATGGTTTGATTACCAAAGTGGGATTTGACCAGGGAAAATCCCTATACTCTAACCCTTAACCATTTTCCCCCTCTTTACATGTGTGCTTGCAGATTTTGTAGGAAAATTTGTCAAAGAGATAGGTGTTGAAAAGTGGTCAACAAGTCATCAAAGCTATTCAAGTCAAAAAAGACCTAATTCAATCTTGGAGAAATCATTTAGCCCATTTTTTGTAGTTTCAATTTCGTCAACCTGACAAGAATATAAGTGCAGATTTGGACCCATAGAGTTGAATTTAGAATTTGGAAATTTCTATAGGTGGATTGATTCACCATAAATGAAAAATGAGTCCCAATACTAGGCTGGAAAAAGTGATTTTTGAGGTTTTTAGTTCTTGGCATCTCGAAACCTATTTCAACAGAATTTACTAGAACTTGGATTGATTTGCCATTAGTGGAAAATGTGTCCTAGTGTCCATCAATAGTGATTCATGAAATATTTCAGAACCTTCTAGCATCAACATTCTATCTCTAGGTGCACTCCATTCAATTTCATTAAGTTCTATTTTCATTTGTGCATGTTTCTAGTTCATGTTTGCATACATCACTGTGTTTTCCAACAAGTTGCATTTCTTATGTTTTGTTGAACATTTCCTTTTTTATTTCCATTTCATATGAATCCTAGGAATTACCTTGCATCACCATTAGGTTTTCTAATTGTTTTTGCATCCTAGGGTTTACAAAATTGCATTAGTGAATATCTCATATAGATCTCATTTTTGCACTTCAAAACATTAAAAATACTAAATTTTTGTATCTACATCCTATATTTGCATCATAAAAGCATAAAAATCATTTTAATTTTTCTAAAAAATCATAAAAAAAATTCACCCCTCGATTAATTTGCCACCCTAGGCGAATCAATTCAGTTGCACTTTCTACACAACAATTTTTGTCATTTTCATAGTCTTTTCTGCATTTCTAGTTTCTATTCTTACATCTCTCTCACTATTTCCAGATTTAATATATTATTCAATTTCTTACATTTAGTTTTCTTTATTCATTTGCATCATGGATTTTTTCTTTAGTAAGTTTTTGATAGATCATTAAAATCTTTAGTGGACATGTCAAATTGTGCCTTTGGTTGTGATCCTAAAGACCTTGAGCTTCCTCATGCTCCTTCAACTCCTCATGATTTTCCTCATTGTGATGTTGAAATCATTGGAGAAGATGATGCTACCATGAATAAGTTATTAAATGAATGCATTGAAAATCTTGAAGCCAATGCAACCTTTTACCCATCCATGAAGTCACAAGATCTTTCTACCATTTTCCCTCTTGATATGTTTGGATACTTACATCTTGAAACCAATGAAGGACCTAAGTTTCCTCCCTCAGGTGGACCTAGTTCTTCTACAGAAGAAATTCCTCAACCATTCTATGATAACCAACTCACTAATGCCCCAATTAACCTTCAAGAGACTTATGGAAAAGGTTTTACCATCTTAAGCAAGCAAGGTTGTGACATAACAACTAAACATGAATTTCATCACCTTTTGAGCAACCTACAATTGAAGAAAACACACGGGTTAGGATATCAAGCTCCCCTTGACTTGAACATCCTTCTTCCTCATGAACAACCCTTAAATACTTCCACTGACATGAATGTTAGGATCCCCATGGGTCCTCTTCCTCCTTCAATTCATGAAATGAGTGAATCTAGTAAACAAAAATGACCTTACAAGGTGAAAAACAAAAGTTTCCTCTCCATCCACCACTTGAATGTGAAAGGAAACTACAAATGGTTTTAAATAGAGGTCTTATCTTATTACCACCTTCGAATAGGTCGGTCATTTGTCCTAAAGATTCCAATTTACCATATTGTAAACACCATCATGTTCTTGGACATCACAATGATGAATGTTGGACATTGAAGGACATACTGAGCAAGTATCACTTCACTAATATTGATTACTATCCCATACTCCCATAGTCCAACCTTCCCATTCTTTCACATGCAATAGTTGTAGAAAAATTCCATTATCACTATTGCAAGCCCTTTCCATCACCTATCTCGGCTCACTCTTGCCTTGCACCCAGTGGGGGAAAGTAGTTGGTAGCCTTGTCCTAATAATGCATTTTTCCTTGTCCCTTAGCCATGTTTTTAGCTCCCACTTATATTAATTGATATTGGGAGGTGGACGACTTGTCTGATGTGTGACTTACATTTACATTACTAGCCTCCTTTTTACATTTTTTTTTCTTTTTTTCTTTTTTTGTTCTTTGGCCTGATTGCATGTGCATATCATGTTCCCCCATGACATAACATTTGATTTTCTCTCTCTCTTTCTCTCTCTCTCTTTGTGCAATTCTTCTATTTGTACCTTCATTCTTCTATATACCATATATCATTTTTGTTTTGTGTTTCCCTTTTGGGGATGACACAAAGTGTAGAGATGCCTAATGTCTCTTCCATGTTAGCCCAATTTGTCCTTTTCCTTTTCCTTTTCACTTTTCTTTTGTGTTTTCCTTTTGGGGATGATGCAAGGCATTGAGATTGAAATGTATCCTTCATGTTGACCCAAAATATTTTTCTTTTCTTTCTCCTTTTCATTTTCCTTTTGCTTATGTTTTCCTTTTGGGGACAATGCAAAGTGTTGAGACTGTAACGTTTGTTCCATGTTGACCCAAAATGGATCTTTCTTTTTCTTTTTCTTTTTCACTCTCTTTGTGTCATTCTTCTGGTTCTATGTGTATTTAGGGAATGATGATAGTTCTGAGCTCTTTAATCGAAACATTGTAGCAATGGACATGCTAACCCCAAATCCGTAGATCCCTTATGTGTTTGGTGTGTTCCTTTTGGGGGAAACCCCTCTTTCTTTTGTTCCTTTTTCCTTCACATGAAGCAACCTTACTCAGAAACATATGACTTGGCATAGGGGCTTCCCAAGTTGGATCTCATGTCTTGTTTAATTTTTCATTTTTCCATTTGCTACTTTAAATTAATTTCTCATAGAACAATGTGTAGCAATTCTTTTAAAGAGGGGGCATACATTGGCATTATTCATGTGCATTTTTCATTTTTCTTAGTACTTAGTCAACCTTGTTACCTTCATACGATGCATTTGTCACTTTGTGGATGACATTGGGTGTGATGTCCTTAATAAGTGTGATCTCTCTTAGCATATTACATTCCTCTTAGTGGCCTGATGTGACACACTACATCCCCTGAGTAGTGAATATTCTATTCTTTGATTGGTCCTCTCTTGGAGACATTAGAAACAATGTCCCCTAAGTTATAGACCTTGCATGAACTAAACAAGACTCCTTTGAACATATTTTGCATTTTACATTTTCACATTTTACATTTATATGGCCACCCTACATAACACAACTTGCATGCCTATGGTTCCATCCTATGTGTTCATGATTTCTAAGCATAAAAAGCTTTTCTTGTCTCATGAAGCTCAAACAGACATTTCCCTTTGTGGAACCTTATTAAATTTATCAAGAGGTATAACTTTGGTATGGTTGACCAGGAAGCCCATCCTGAGGCATGAATTTCCCCATAGCCACCAATGTGTTTGTGAGTACATACCAACCAAGCGTATGTTTCTCACCTTTTGGTCCTTCTCATCCAATGGAAAACCATGAATTCCATCACCCCAGAGTGATTATGCATTTTATTTTTCGTACAAACAACCTAGGTCTGATCCACAACTAGTTGGACAAATGATCAAAGCTTGATCCGACCTTTTCCTTTTCTTCTTCCTTCTCTTTTTCTTTCCTTTTTTATGTTTATTTTTCCATGGGATCTTCATCCTAGTGGCTTGACCATCTCTCTTGATTGTTGTTATCTCATCTTGCTAGAATAAGTGCATTTGGATCCTTCTCGATTTGCATGGCTACTTTAGTGTGATTTTGAAGCAAGTTCATCCTATCACTAAAGTGGGGGCTAAATGTACCATAGAAAAATGGATCTTTGGACATTTTCATGGTCATTTAGGTCTTTTTCCTATAATGATTGACCTATTTTTCCTTAATTTAATGTTGTAATGTGACTTATACATTCACATTAGGTCTTGAATATTCAAGTTATTAAGACTTTATGATGTCTTGTGAAGGTGTTGTGAAGTTTTGTAACACATTTCTACACTTTTCTAGACTCTTCTTATTATAATTCATCTAAATATCCCCTTTTTATCACTTACTAAGTATTATTTTAATTTTTTTTGAAGTTTTGTAGCCAAATTTCACACCTTTCTATACTTGTCATCACCAAATACACCTTTCCTATGCTTTATTTGGCCCCTTTATGCACTTATAGTTCATAATTAAGTGTGTTTTTAAATATAAACCTGAAAAACATCATTAAATTCAACTTAATTCTTGACACCCGCTTGCATGCTTTGAGTGGGACCCATTCACCATGGGTGGTGAATGAGTCCCTCTTAGCAAAAAAATCAAAATAATTTCAAATTTCTTTCGGGTTTTTATTCATTAAGACCTTAGGGTGGCCTGTGATGTATTTTCAAAAAATTAGGGCATAATTGTGTATAAATAAGTGTTTTTCTATCCATTTTAACCCCCATTCATTCATGCATTCAATCCATCATAACATTCAAGTATTCTAGTTCATGTTTGCATACATCACTATGTTTTACAACAACCTGCATTTCTTAGGTTTTGCATAAATAATCAATCATTTTTATCAGTTTATTGCATTTAGATAATTTCATTTAGGTACAATTTCATTTTACTTGCATTATTTTGAGTGAAATTCCTAGATTTTGTGTGGGATCTATCTCTCTCCTTTAGGTGAAAAACCCTAATTGAGCAAGAGAGTCATAACATCTTAAATATACAAAAATATTCAGTTCACGTCCATGAAGATCATCCAGGTCTACACACACTCAACTAAAATTTCAGTAACATACGAGTAAACTAAGATCTCCAAGCCAAGAAGATACATACAAATGCCAACAAAACATCGCAAACCAATCCTACACCACCAAGTCATCACTATCAAAAGCTCCCACTGAAAGTGTATAACTAATAAATGTACCAAGCTATCATGAAATCATGATCAAACCACATGCTACAAGTCCCAATAACCAACTAATCAATTAATCTAACTATCCATCCTCTCAACCCAAAGTAACATACCAATGCACAAATGACCACAAACAAGCCCAACTAATGAAATTTGTAACAACAATGAATCAAACCTGGTGGGTATAGAAAATCCACATTTGATTCATCCCATTGCAAATGAATTGGTGATCAATCCATAGAACTACATAACTCATAGATCCAACCACTAAAAAATGTAAACTCATCATCACATTCGTAACTTGCAAATCGAGATATCGAAGAAGATAATATTGTAGACATCAAGACTCAAACACCAAATCAACCACATATTTGATTTTCTAACCATGTCCACAAATGAGTAATCATAGTCAAGGAACAAAATAAGCATCAAGAAGATAAGAACAATCTCCTAATACCAAACTATATCACCATCAAACAACCACATACATGATCATGTCGTGCCAATGCATAAATGTACTTGCATACCCATGGCACCATAACCATATCCATCATTTTACTTGCACTCAACTATCACCCATACAAGACTCCATGTCTTAAACCATGTACAACCATGGGTAAGTGTAGGAATGTGATGGGCCAAAAAGTGGCGATATGATGGGTATGTGGTCGACTACTTTTTTTTTACCCAAAATTGATGAAACGAAAAGGGTTTTTAAAGGAGATTCTCATATTTTCACCAATATAAATTATGCTTTACTTTGAATTTAATAAATAAATATTATTCATTTCTATTTGAATTACAACTAAAGCCCTAATTGATAGGCTGATTGAAAAACATCTATAGCTTTCAAAAGGTATCAATTTTTTTGAATCCTAAACATGTGTTACATTCTATGCTTCACATACTATATGATTAAAAAAATTGAATTTCATGAAGTTTTGACCAAGTTAAGGTGGTCAGACATACAAGTTTTTATATTTTTTAAAAGTTGTAATAAAAAAATCATAATTAATTATTTACTTAGAAAAAATTACAAAAAAATATGCATCACATCAGGACATGAATCCTATATTTATATCTAAAATATTATAAATGAATATTATCATTTTATTGTGGTTAGGGTGGTCAAACAGGCACCTACTTCTTATTTTTTCCTTGAAATTTAAGTACTACTGCATTGAAATTTCAAATTTTCACCAAATAGATTTTAAAAAAACCTAGTAGTTTAGAAATCACATTCAATTTGCTATAGATTCTATTCTTACATATTTTTGAAATAATATAGATAGCTTATTCAAATTTTTATGTCAAATTTGCTAACTCTGATTTTTCTGAATTATATCACCACTTAAGGACCTATTTTTTCCATGATGATCCTGCACATACCCCCATGTCCTCAAAACCAAAGAAAAAATGTGTACTTGTCACCATAAAAGTTTAAATCTAGTAAAAAACACTTGTAAACCTATACATGGAAGAACCAATCTGATAATCAACTGTAGCATTATATTAAAACATGTACTCCCTCAAGGCTTTGCCTCTTGACTGATTTGGATGCTCACACAATCACACCTTAATCTTAGGCTCCTACAAGAAATAAAAAAAGTACCAAACTCATCCTACTCCTCAAACTGATAACTATGTAGTACACTACTATATACAAAGATTTTGGCTTCCAGAGGTCTCTCTAGCACTTCTAGGGTTTTTCACCTAAAAGGAGAAAGATGGGCCAAAATGCATGTTCACATTCAAAGATTAATGTGATATGGATGAATTATTCCTAAGAAAATTTATTTAAATGCAAAAAACTAATGAAAGCTATTGATTATTGAATTGAAACTAAAGAATGCAACTTGTTTGAAAACACATTGTGTAATTGAAAAACAACTAGAAATGAATGTAAATTGTAACAAAACTTGATGAAAATGAAAGTGTGCACTTGGAATATGGATGAAGACTTGAAATGACTTTTGAAATGCTGATAATCCTGATTTTTAGGCCTGGTGGGACTCATTTTCCATTCTGGGTGAATTAGTCCCAATTCTGTGAAACTATTCCAGAGCTTGTTTCAGACAAATGGGTGTCGAAAAATGCAGAAAACCAAAAATAAGCCTATAAGTGGGACTCATTCACCACCCATGGTGAATGATTCCAATTTTTAATTTATGAATATTCAAAGGTGGAAACATGAGCCTTTGGTCTCTACTTTCTACTTCTCTAGGTGTTTATTTTTGAAACTGTCAGATTTGGGCCTGAAAGTGACTTTTTGTGGGTGATTTGACTTATCCAATGAAGAGATGACTTGAATTTTTTTTTAATGCAATATTCAATCATTTCTAAGTCTCCAAGATGTCTAAATCTGCAAACACACAAGATAAGAAGGAGAAATATTAAATATTAGGGCATGGGGGTTTGCCTTGGTCAAACCTCTTTTATGTAATTAAACCAATATAGAGAAAAAAATATAATGAAACATGCAATAATGGAGTTGATTACCTTTCCATGATGATTGATATTGAATATTTGCAACAAAACATGGAGAATCTACCCTTGAAGGTCTGAAAAATGACTATCTTAATGACTTGAAATGATGAAACCCTAACTTGCTTGACTTGAGATGGAAGAATGATAGATGAATAATGAAAAATGGTTAAATTTTATAAATTAGGGTTAAAATACTTTTATTTATAGGAAATTCACGTTATTTTCCCATTAATTAGATCCCTAAGGCCAACAAGAAGAGAAATAAAACTCAAATTCCAAAATTTCCCGCTCAAAACTCAAATTTGACCCAAATGGGACTCATTCGCCACCTTGGGAGAATCAGTACCACCTGGTAGGGACTCATTTCCACAGGTGGTGAATTAGTCCCAATGGGGCCCATTTGACAGCTAAGATGCCAGGAAGTTAAGAAATAAGGTTTATATGGTGACTTTGTCGGGTATTTCATCAAATTATGCCTTGAGATGCACAATATGGGGTAATAAGGGCCTATTAATGATGATGTAAAGGGATTGGAACACAAAATTCAATGTAAAAGTGTGATTAAATACACTTTACAACACTAAAATGAGGCCCACTTAGCCTAAAAAAGAAAAATAACCAATGTGAATCTGTAAAACATATTACAACACTACTTGTTAAAGTAAAATTTAGTTTACAAGCCTTCTAGATTGATGTGATAATGTCATTAAACACATTTTATAATGTTGAATTAAGGGAAAATTTGTTTATTAAGTCTAGAGAGGTGTGCAAGTATTTTACAACACTTTACAACACCTTTACAAGACATCGATAAATGCATTTGAAAGGATCCAAGACCTAGTTTGGATGCATAAAACACCTCACAACACTAAATCAAGGCCTCATTAAGTCCAATTTATCATGAATTATTACCATGTCAAGTAGGAAACATCCATTTTTCTATGGTGTAACTACAAATTCTCTCAAACACTATTCAAAATTGAAAATTTGATTATGTATGCAAAAGTTATGACCAAAACTCTGTAAACAAGAGCATCTAACTTATAAGCTCAAAAAACATGTAAAAATGGAAAAACCAAGGAACCAAACCAACTCCATAGTGTAGAGCTCGAAACCAGATTTCCAACGAATATAAGAAGTAAAAAAAAGAACATTGTGAGAAAAAGTTATGCCTCTTAGAATAAAATCTCTCCAATTTGGCTATAGGGGTGATGCAGGGGTGGCCCTGGGTAGTGGGCTGATGGTGCCTTCGTGGGATTGTGGCAATGAATTCCAAAAAATATTAAATTAAAACTAAATTTTTAATTTTCAAAAATTTTGTCGGCCATTCAATGTACTCAACCCCATATAAATTTTGGCATATAAAACATTTGAAATATGGAAATTTTGATTTTAACCAACAACTTTTAAACCATTTAAAAATTCATTTTAAAAATATCTCATGGTCAAGGTTTTACCACTATCCATGGCTATATTGGTGACCAAACACCGACTGTTTGGCCAACAACTTGTTAGAGGGGAGCTGATAGCCCTACACAACAGTCTGTGAACTACGTGGATTATCTGATGTCTGCCCGGTGGGTTGACCCCCCCAAAACCTTTATAATTTTTTTAATAAAAAATTCTAACCTTTTTTTTTCATTTTGTAGGATCTTTTTAATTTTTCAAAAAGCTCGATCAAAATTATTTTTCTATTGGATTTTATAAAATTAGGATTTTATATTTTGAATATATTTTCTGCATAAGGCAAAATTAGGTTGTGACTAATTTTTTTTTGCATTTCTTTCAACTTTTCTAAAATAGGTCAAATTTTATGTCAATCTTTGTCTCTTGGCCAACTTGAATCCAACCATGAGGTCCATTTTTTCTCAAGAGTTCATCTATGAAATTTCCCCTACAAAACCCTCATATGAAAACTTAAACCAAGAAACCCTCTTTCACCCAAATTCAAAAAACTTCAGATTTGTAATAAACCCAACAAATCTTGACAACCTAAAAGCCCAAATCCATGTACAAATATCTACAACATGTATTCCATATCTTATAATTCCTCAAACCCTACATGCATGTCCATGGATTCAACTTTGCAAAAATTCTCAAACTAGGGTTATAACAAAAATTCTTCAACCATGAAAGCTTTGTGTAGACACACAAAATTGACATCATGCATAATCATATTTGCTCGTCAATTAAATAAACCAAGTTTAATTGATTAATCTCCTAAGGTCATCCATTTAAATTGAATAAATTAACTTTATTTAATTTAAGCCTAACAACATCCTCTTTGATTAAATAAATCAAATATTTATTTAATCAACTCTAAAATCACTTTTCATCCCCCTTTGATTTAGTTAAATCCCTAAATCTAAGTCAAATTGGTCAAATCACCTAATCCCCCACTAAATTAATCTAATCTTGATTAATCTAATCTAATTGATCACCAATCACATCCTCTTGCTTTTCCCACTTGCACAAATAAATCAATTTATTGATTTATTAATTCATCATTTTCTTTCAACTTGGCATAAAAAGAGAATATTCTTCCAAATTTGAATCTCCCCCCAAATTGACATGTACATCCAACAAAGCATTTAAGAGGTCTTACATGTTTCTTGCAAAGGTAAAACTTAGCATTTAACTCTCAAATTCAAATTTCAAATCTCCCCCTCTTTGGCACATTTACCAAAATGTGCTCATTCCTCAACCTATCACAAGTTGACAAGTGGCTCCTTCCTATTGGTGGATCTTTAGTCCCACATCCTCTATGTTTGGCATTATTTTATCCTTCTTGGATATAAATAGAGGCCTCCTCTATTGTATTACTCCTCCACAACTCATCATCTTGGTCATTAACATATTGGAGCTTATCAAGGATTGGGAAAGGGCTTCTTTCCACAGAAGCACCAATCCACTATGAGATAGAGTTTGCATCATGTTTTTATATGCTTTTACTTTAGTTATCTTGTCATTTGTTTGTATTTTTGAACCATGATGTATTATTTCATATGGATGTTGAAGGTTTGTTTTGTTTAAAAACACTAACCATGCTTTTGTATGTTAGATTTTTAACCATTTGCAGATTTTGATGTCCACACTTTGATACCACTTGTTAGGAAATATTGTATTTAACCAAAAATCTTAATCAATTTCCTACATAACCCATGAGATATAAAAATGTATACAAGTAACCAATGCATATATCAAATAGACAAGCCACAAGATAACACAATATATACTTTGGGAAAACCCTCAAGAAGGAAAAACCCAACCTACAAAAGCATCCATACTCCATAATATTATTCAAAAATAAAGAAATACAAGAGTTACAATGAATACCTCTAAAGCATCAAGACTCTTAGTTCATCCTCATGTGTCCAAGCATGAATCCACACATCCCATTCCATTCTTCACATATACACTCTTTAGAAAGACTCAATAATGATAGCCAACCCACCTAGCCAACCTAAACCACTACACATATGTTTTCTTTTATAGACACAAGCTCACACAAAATACAACTGGTGGTAAGGTAAAACCACATACCACAAAACCATGTGAATATAAAACCACTAACCCATTATTTAATATTGGGTACTAAGACTTCACTTTTTTGAATATTTTCCCAATATTAAATTATTATTACAGATCTCCCACACATTAAATAATAATACAATGTTACAATACAACATAACTGGTCCCCCAAATAATTACCTAGTGTGATTAACCACACCACCAAGGTACATCAAAACTAAATGATTATTTAATTACAACATTATAATAAAACATTTTTTGTAATGGTGTACAACACCATAACCCAATATTCCTCTTGCATCCTTTCTCATTTTGGGGATGAATATTTTCACTTTATCTCTTTCTCACTCACACACAATGAATTTCTCTCTTATAATCTCAAGATCTTTGAAAAATATCTCGGTTCTTCTCTTTGAGAAGACTAGCATTCTTCCTGTATTACTCTCATCTCCTTGGCTTCCTTAAGCCTTAATAGATGATATTTTTCATTTATTTCCATTTATATTATTTTATTTATCCCTTCATTATTATTGTAGCTTCTTATATTTGTGCCCCTAAGCACTTTGGGATCCTCACATCCCTTCTCTCTCTTGCATTCTAATTTACACTCTTTTATAGTTATAGCTACAACATTTCCCAAAAACACTTGGGATTGGATCATCCACACAATATTTTATTTTATTAAAATTAGGAGAATATAGGAGATAAAATATAAGCTCACAAATAAACAATATGCAATATTGTATTTATACAACCCAAATTATATTGAGTACAAAGCCTTGCATATATAGGAAAGGATAAAGTAATCCACCTATGAGGTGAATTGATAAGTGCCCCATAATGTGGCACAAATGAGTAGAAAAGTGTCCTATAGGTGTCAACCTTAGGAACAATTGTAGTGTGCAAACCAACAAATTTTTTGAAAAAATCATTAACCTTGTGTACCAAGTTTTGAATGACCTTTGAGGTGAGATGGAAATTAGATTCCAACCTCAAAAGGTGTGTGCATGAGGTCAAATAACTTGGTAACCTATAGAGGTTTAAATGTTTCGCATTCAATTAGACAAGAAGTTGTCTAACCTCATCAAACTAAGTATGCTTAAATATAGTGAATAGATTAATTATTCACACTAACATAATTTCTCAATCATTGTATTGGTAAATAGATTTTAAAAAAAATACCACTCACCCAAAGAACTAGTGAAAAAATGTCTACCATAATTAAAGAGACCACCATTGAATTAGTGATCTTCCTCTACATTTGAGAGGGGTAGCTCCATTATATGATGGGGTTTTATGATTTTTTGGATATTTTAAAATAAAAATACTCAAAAGGAAAAGAAAAAGAAAATAAAATTAGCTATAGAAACCATACTAGTAGACAAATGAATACTAACTAAGCATTAAAAAACATATTAAAGATAATGAAAACTCATCACAAAATTAGAATGCACATTCCCAAGTTTATATGATGGGTAGTAATAGTATATCATATTATAATAATATTAAAAAAACATCACACAAATATTAACATATGAATAGATATTTTTGCATTAGGCTCGAAATAAATCAAGATACAAATATATAACTACTTTTATTTACATAAATTGTATAGTTTATAAATTATTCAACAAATAACCAATCATTTACAAAAAGACAAAGATATATAAATATTCATACTAATTAAAAATATAATAATAGACAAAGACACATAAAATATATGATTTGAATTCTTTATTTATGATCTCTTTTAAGTCACATAACTCTAAAGCCATTATATCAAAAGTGAGTCAAAACTCCCTTATTTTCCTTAGCAAAAATGAACTAGAAAAAGAAAAACCCCTTTCCTTAGAAATAAGGAGATATATATGAATTTTTATTTTGTAACTAATTCTCGAAAATATAATAATAAACTTTATTTTGATTAGACTCCCTCCAATTTTTTGGAAAGAGAGTCACTTTTCTAACTTTAGTGTTCATAAGTCAATATTTGGAAAGAAATTAAGATGAGTGAAGAAAATTTGAATAGTTAGTATTGGAAGGACCTCTATAAAATCACAACACCTCTATTTCTATTCATAAGAACTTCTATAAGGGTATGATGGTGATAAAATTCACATTTATGAGGGGCCCTTCTAAGGTACTTTGAAGTACCTCCAAATACCCCCATCAAATCCGAACTACATCCATCATTCCCAATGTTCAATCTTGTCTATTGATCCTCCTTGAATCTTGGAGCCCATCCTCTCATTCAATCTCATTGTGACACTTTTCACCTCATCATTGGTTGACATGTCTCAAGAAATCCTATCCATTGATGCTTTTTGTCCATCCTAGTCCTCCATCCATTTTCTTAAAATCTATAAACCTCCCATTGTTTAGTAATTTTGAACAACACCTTGGAATGCGACATTATGTTGTCAAATTAGATTATGCGCACATTCAATTCATAAAAGGGAAAACCCATTTCATGAAAATATGAGATCTAACATGGAGTTATTTGTTTAATTTAATGTTCTATTAGATTTATTAATGTCCTAACTAAGTGCTTGTTTGGTTTTTGTATTGATCAATTTAGTTATCTAGGTTTTTCAAATTTGCAAAATTTTCTCAAATTTTTGGTATTCTTGGTGGGACATAGATCCTTGGTTAAATGAACAAAAGAAAAATGTTTTAGTGATTTTTGTGGTTGTAGGCTTGGTTTAATGAATTCACTCTAAATCAACCATATTACTCTATGGATTGGCTATTTTATCTATAATTTAGTGAATAAGTTGAATGTGGATTTAACAAACTTTTCTTATAGACCTCAACTTGTTTTTTATTATTTTTACAAAATTTTACCTTCAATTTTTTGATAAGGGTTTAATATTATAAGGGGTTATATTCATTCATTCGACATTCCCATATTCTGTAGTCATTTAAACTCTTTTGTTAATTTGATCATATTTTGTATGTAAAAGATAGAATTTGGTGATTTTTTCTATGTTTTGGTTGTAGTGCTTTGTGGATTAGAAGATGTGAAAATTTTAGGGCATCAAAAAATATCTTAAATTAAAAATGCATGTCACATGGATTAGTGAATCTTTTAGGTATAGTTGTGTTTGGTATTTATCTCATTTCACTCAAAATTTTAACACTTTTGGACTAACTAGCTAACTTATTTTTGTGTGTGATTATTCTAACACCTATTTTGTAACATATGATCATCTATGATAATCAAATACCAAAAGACTAATATTATCTCTTGTAGCCTTGTGGTCAAAGATTCTTGGTTTTCCATTAAATTAGGGAAATAGGTTAGAGTAAGGGTACAAATTAAAATTTGTGTCATGTTAGGGATTACCTTAAGATGTATGCTATCTCCTCACACCATTTAGTGGTCTTGGAGATCAAAATTCTTGAAATAATACATCTCGTATGTCTAACCCAAAAGCACTTGATCATGAATATGGTCTCTCCTTGCACCGTGTGATCTTAGAGATCAAAAGTTTAGGGTGCCTCTTTCCCTTTATGAGGCCTGATTAGGGATTTCATCACCCCAAGGGATGATATCAACCATATTTTCTAGTGGGTTATTCAAAGGTCTAAGCATAAAATTTATACCTCAAGGGTGATAAATTATCATTTTAGGCCAAGCCTCAAGACCCTTGATTCATTGAGATTTGTTAGTGAAGAGTCTAGTGGAGACCTTCCTAGCTTAAAATTTTATAGAAATGCCCCTAGTTTAACTATTCCCCTAGTGGATTGTTTGTAGTAGCCTAATACCTTCAACCATTTCCTAGTGTGGTGCAAGGAATGCAAATTATACCATGAAGTTACCCATAATGTACCTTTATGTGGTGAAATAGAACCAACCAAGGTAACACTTGTAGCAACCTCTGGTAAGGGATTTCACAAGTACGTGGCTATGGAATGTAATTTATTACTAATTTGGTAAGGGGGTGATATTAAAATAATTAATTAAATTTATTTAATCTAAAACTCACTAAAATAAACACCTAAGTTATTAAACTAAATCAATTGTATAACTTATGGAATATAGTTAGGGGATGGTTTAAGGGGATATACAATTAGTTATTTTAATATTGTAAAATTAGACCCCATGTAATTTCACATTCCATACACCTTCCTATTTAGACAAAATACGATAATTATGCTCTCCCGAATAAAAACCATTTCCTCATCACCTAGCATGCCCTATTCCTCAACTGTTAAGTCTAATTTTTGCACAAACCAATGCATGCTACAATGAAATTCATGAGAAATGCTAGAATCAAATAAAAATATGACTAAAGTATTCATTGAGATGTTACACCTACTCTATTTTGGTAGTGTAACACCTCAGCCAACCTCAACCACTTCGCAAATTTCTCAGTCTAGTTGTTTGAACCGAAAATTCCCTCTTTTGCAAAAGGGGGATTCAATCTTCATTCTTGAGGAGTCGATTATTCACTCTTGTCTTTTTTCTCTTTTGAAAATACACATATATCTCTTTCTTCTCTATTCTACAACACTTTCTTGAGAAAGAACTAGCCTTCTCCACCTTTCTAAACACACATCTTGCAAAGTGCTCATCTATGGCTTTTAGAGTACACTCCATCAATGTAATGTGAGTTATTCTTCTAAGGAAGATGATGCCATCTTGGAGGTTCTTGTTTCTCCTTCGCTACATTAGCATGCTTCGCTTTTTTTTTTGTAAGGGGCGACTCTTCAAGAATCTTTCTCAAACATTTTTATCTTTTTCTTTGATTAGCATTGGTTTTCTTCATATTTTAACATCTATTTTTATTATTATATTGTCTAAGACTATTCATGGAGGTGGAAACATTGATAAGGGGGTTTGATTGAGGTAAACTCCTAAATAGCCACCCAACACTTTTCTTCAGTCTTATATGTGTTGGTGTAGGTGGAAGAATTTTTTGAAGCAAGATTGGACTCCACGAAATGATTCTAATGATATCTCAACCTCTCCTTGTTATTCTTGTTTCATCTCCATTTAGAAAATTTATTTTTGTACCTTTAGTTTTTTATTTCCATTCTATGCACTTCATTTCACATCTATGAACTTGTCAAGATAATTTGTATTTTTTGTGACAAATACTACTTTATGTTTGTACGAGACTCCAACACAACATATTGTCATCCAATAGCTGCACTGTCATCTTGGAAAAAGAGCTTATCAATTTGTCTAGAAGACCTCTATACCCTAAATTTTTTTGATGACTAGAAGGTCTAAATAATTCATGTACTTTGTTAAATTTCACATCCTTCTATCTCTAGTTCACTTGAGCCATCTCATCTAAGGTAGGGGAAATACAATTTTCTTTGTTAGATATCATCATCTTGAGGGTAGGAAATTTCTTCATATACATTTTGGTGAACTTGATGTGAACTCACCTTCTTAAAAAATTGTGGTAATTTAAAATAAAGAAAAATCCTAAAACTCTTCATCTCCTTCTAAGTCCTCTTGTTTCTTGGAGTTGGCAAGGTTGTGCATTGTAAGAGATTCTCTATGAGCTTTACAACCTAGTCTACTACCTTTTGGCACATAGTAAGAAGAAGCTTGAGACCTTTACCATACCCGCGGATAGGTATAATCCTACTAAATTTGGCCCAATATTTTTTGGGAATCTTGATCCTTCCGAATTTAAGCCGATATTTGACAGTTCTTCTCCTTATAATTATCATCTAGGGCCTACATCTTCTGAAGATTATGAAACTACTCTCAAGGTCCGTTTGAGAAATTTTAATATTTGGAGGAAAGCCTTAAAGAATTTAAATATTTCTTAAACTGTGGTAACCTATATACTCAAGCTGCTCCTGTTGTCAATAATTTGAGAAACTTACTTATTTCTATAGTGTAAACACTTAGTGTAAGAAGGTTTCCTAGAGAACTCAAATACACTACAGTACTTAAGTTATGGGCTAGGGAACAAAAATGAAGGTTTATAGATAAAATTTGGACCAATTGTGAGAGTAGCTACCATGAGGGGGAACAAAAATGCTCATCTAACTCTGAAAGACATTTGATTCTACCATAGAGAAGAATGCTTTGATTTTACTTTGTACGTCTAACTCTGAAAGACATTTTCTAAAATTGTGGAACAAAAATATCAAAATTTTCAATGTTCAACACTCATTCTTTGATTATAGAACTAAATAATCCATCCTTCCTATTTAATTCCATTCATAACAAATTAAATCAAATTAGAACTGTTTTATTTACTATTTTTCAATAATAATTTCACCTCTAAATTGATAAATAAAATTGTTTATTGTTTATTCTGCTAAATTTTTGCTTAAGAATTTTTGTAAAAAGGTCATGCCGTTCTAGAAACAACTGTATAAACTTATAAGAACAGATCATCTCCTCACTATTAAAAGTGTAAAAGGCTTTTGAAATAAATATTCAAGCTGAGTAAAAGTAAGAGAAAATTGGAGAGAAAAAGTGCAATGGAAATTATTCCTGGCCTTCCAGATGAAATTGGCAGACAGTGCTCGCTGAGGTGTGCCATGGACTTTCCACAACAAGCTCACCCGTGTTTGTAAAAGCTGGAAAAATATTGTAACAAGCCCGCTGTCTTACAAAAATAGAAAGAAATTTGGTACGCGCCAGGGATTGATTATACTATCGGTGTATGTTGAGGATGGATTCACAATAAATATCTACGACCCTCTCCAAAATTAATACGAAACGCTGCCCCCCATTCCTCGAGTTTCCATATTATTCTCAAAGTGTTTCCGTCAATCACAAATTGTTCGTCATGGGTTTCAAGGAGAGATATTCTGAGAAAATCCTTTTCGTCTATGATTTTTGTTCTGGTATTCTCTTGCTTTTCTCATTCGATAAGTTTATACCTTCAATAAGATTAGAAATAGCTTAAATTTTCTCCTACCCCTCCAAAAGAATAATAACAAACAACATCTGTTTACACGTTTTAGGGAGATGGAAGCGAGGTCCCGATCTTCCTAACAACAGATTCTATTATGGCTGTTCAGTGGACTCAGATAAAGGACTGATCTACATTGCTGGAGGGTGTGACTACGATGGGGAGATTCTTTTTACAGCAGCAGTTTATACTATAGAGGAAGAAAAGTGGGAGTATCTTCCTCCCATGATTCGGAGCTATTACGCATGCCACACTGCGTTTGCTGACAACAAGTTATATGTGGTGAACGAATGTACGAATGGTGCGTCTGTACAATGTTATGATCCCAACACACGACTATGGATAGACGTGGGCATTTTCCCTGGCGTTGATCAACTTGATTTCAGAGATGGTTTTTCTCATCCACCCTTACCTGCATTTGGAGGATTATTCTATGTTTTGGATTTGAATGTTATAGAATTTGATTATGTGAAAAATCAGTTCTATATAGTAGGAACACATCCTCCTCCTCAGTTGTTCACAGTTGAAGGCATGACACTGTGTCATAGCCAGATAGTTATATGCGGAAGAGATGATGAAGGTGATACGATATTGTTTTACCTGTTTGAGCCTTCCAGAGGTGGAGAGCATGGCGAAGCGGGAAAAGAAGAGAAGTGGACTCTCCTCAATACTTTGTCTATCACAGAACTCGGAGATTTTAACAATTGCTGTGGAACATTGACATTGTGATTTTCTTCCTTGATCCGAAATTTTAATCAGTGTTTGTAAGAATAGTAAAACTATTTCGGGGGAGCGCTCGCTCGCTTTTTTTTTTTTATACTAAATCTTAGGTTTCTTTTCCCATGCACTTGTGTTACATCACTTGTACTGGACTTTCTAGAGTGCCTTGGCTTTCAATTTGTAAATGGTACGAGACATTCATCTTAGAGAAATTTATAGTCATAGTCAGGTCTTCTACAATTACTATTATATTAAATGATTAAGATTGCTCTACTTCTCACTTACCGAAAGGTGCAGGATGAAGGTTGTTTTTAGATCTTGATGTTGTATTGCTTTGTGATGTTATCGAATCAATTTGTAAATGGTACGAGACATTCGTCTTAATGATTATTTTGTGGTTTATATTCTCTTAGAATTATAGTTACTCTTCTGGATCATAAATTTCGAGGATCCCCATAGCATTATGTTGTGCACGGTTAGTGTTTATATCTAGGGTAGGAATTTATTTGAAGGTAGAATCATTTACCTTATGCCTTGGTTCTTGAGCTTTGAGAAATGAATAATATATATGCACAAATTTTTTTTTTATGATGTCAATTAAATTAGGTATCCTTACATGGTGATACATATAGTGATGATTTTGGAAATCATTACCTTATAATGAAAATTTCTTAGTGTCTCTCTTCCCATTGAACTTTAAACTTTGAATCTTAAATTCTATTTACCCTATATCTTTAACCCTTAGCCATATTTCTAACAATTTTTTTTTTAACATAAAAAATTATATACCCTTGTAATTTTATGCTCACTTGGTGTCTCTTCCCTATTAGGATTTTAGGCTCATTTTAACATTTGTATTAACATCTTTCACTCCTATAGTGCAAAGGGCTTATCTATTGTGGTATTTTATTTTTAAGACGATGCTACATTTGCCTTAACCTTTTATTTTTCTACTATTTCATTTAGCTAAAGATGAATCCAAAAGAATTATTAGCCATTTCCTCTTGTATCCTTTCTCATTTTGGGGACAAATTTTCACTTTGTCTCTCCCTCTCTCTCTCTCTCTTACACACACACATTGAAGCTCTCTCTTTTAAACTCTTAAGACCTTTTCCACTTCTCTCAAACTTTGGTTCTTCTTTGTGAGAACACTAGAATTCTTCCTATAGTACTCTTATCTCCTTGGCTTTCTTAATCCTTCATAGATGATATTTTTCATTTATTTTCATTTCTATTATTTTCTTTATATTTCTATTATTATTATTGTAGCTTATTATCATTGTGTCCTTAAGCACTTTGGGGTCCTCACATCCCTTCTCTCTCTTTGATTCTAATTTACACTATTTTTATAATCATAGCTCTATCAATTTGAAAACACACTTGGGATAAGAGCATCCACACAATATTTTATTTTCTCTATCTTAGTGTTGGTAAATAGATTGTTCTTTTTGAAATTTAAAAAGAATACCACTCAGTTGAGGAACTTGTGACAAAAATGTCTACCATAGTTAGAGATATCACCATTGCATTAGTGATATTCCTCTATATTTGAGTGGGGTAGCTCCTTTATATGATGGGGTGTTAGGATTTCTATGATATTTTAAACTCAAAATACCAAAAGGGAAAATAAAAATTGAAATAAAGAATAACTATAGAAACCATAGTATTAGAAACATGAATATTAATTGAGGCTTCAAAAATATATTAAAATAATGAGAGTTCATCACAAAATTGGAATCACATTCCCAAGTTTATATGATGGCTAGTAAAAATATATGATATTGTAACAATATTGAAAAAATAACACATAAATTGCAACATATGAAGAGATATGTTTGTATTAGGAGAAATAAATCAAGACACCAATATATAATTATAATAATTTACACACGCTACATGGTTTATAAATGCTTCAATAGATAACCAATAATTTCCACAAAGATAAAGATATATAAAAATTAGTACAAATTTAGCATTTAATAAAAAAAAAGACATAATAAATATATGATTTGAATGCTTTATTTATTATCTCTTTGAACTCACATAACACCAAATCCCTTATCAAAAGTGAAAGAATAAAAACTCCCTTGTTTTTCCTAGCAAGCTAAACTAGAAAAAAACAAAAAAAACTCCTTTCTTTATAAATGAGGAGATATATATGAATTTCTAGTTTGTAACTAATTCTTGAAAACATAGTAATAAATGTTATTTTGATTAGAATTCTTCAAATTTTTTTTGGATTAGTAACTTAAATCATTTTTTGGAAAAAAATAAGGATGATGGAGGGAAATTATTATAGTATTGCATTGGAAGAAACTCTATAAAGCCACATCACATCTATTTATGTGAATAAGTACCTTTATAAGAGTAAGGTGGTGAAAAAACTAATTATATGAGGGCCCACCTCAAGGTATATAGAAGTACCTCCAAGTACACCCATAAAATCCTCTCCTACCATCATTACTGATGTTTTATCTTATTCATTGATCCTCCTTGAACCCATCCTCTCATTCAATCTCCTTGTGACACCTGTCACCTCATCATTGTAGATATATCTCAAGAAATCCTATCCATTGATCCTTTTGAGTCATCCCAACCCTTTGTCAATTTTCTCAAAATCTCCCATCGCTTATCCATTTTCATCAATACCTTGGAATGCAATTTTATATTGCCAAATTAGATTATGCACACATCAAATTTATCAAAGGAAAAACCATTTCATGAAACTAGGAGGTCTAACATGGAGTTATTTGTTTAATTTTATGTTTTATTAGATTTATTAATTCCCTAACTAAGTGCTTTCTTGGTTTTTGTGTTGATCCATTTGGTTAGCTAGGTTTTTCACATTTTCACAACTTTCTTACACAATTTTGGTACACTTGGTGGAACATGTACATCTTTGTTCAAATGAACAAAAAAATGTTTTCTAGTGATGTTTGCTGTAGGCTTGATTCAATGGATGTGCTCTAAATTAGTGGTATCACTTTATAGATTGGAGGTTGTGTATATAATTTAGTGAGTGCTTTGAATGTGGATTTAAAAACCATTTTTTGTAGACCTCAACTTGTGTTTTTCATTGTTTTACAAAATTCTACATTCAATTTTTGATAGGGGTTAATCTTACAAGGGGTTAAACTCCTTTATTGTACATTCCCATCTTTTTTAGTCATTTAAATCTTATTTTTCTAACTTGATCATATTTTCTAAGAGATATTCAAGAAATGATAAAAATGAATAATGATGTTTTAATTACCCAAAATATTTTCTCAAGTGTAGAAGAAAATGAATATGACATGTGGCTTCTAAGTATAGAATGGAAAATCATCAATATTAGTTAGGTTTCAGTAGAACAAGAAAAAATGTTTGCAGCTTGTGAACAAATAAAAATGAAGATTATAGATGATTTATTAGCCATCATCACATATTCATTGATAAGGGATGAGATTCAAAATATGGATATCTAAGTTGTACAAGGTGGATTTGAGAACATGATTAATGTAGAATCATTCAACACATATGTTTTCAGTGTGGATGTAATGAAAAATTTGAGTAACATTTATGTTACTCTTGATGTATGTAGTGATCACTTGTTCAATTATTATCAAAGTTTTGAGGATATTAAGAAGAATCACGCCACTTGGAAGTCGAGAATGATTAATGTAAATTTTCCTAAAACTAAATTCATGGCCTTAGCTGTCAATTCATTTAGAAAATTAAAAGAAAAATATTCTCTTCAACAAAAGCAAGGTGCAACTGAAAGGACTTCTTCATAAGACATCATAGGCATTGCAAAGAAATGAGTTTGAAATTCTCAATGAGTTGATTTGTGTAATTTCCTTATTGTAGTTAAAAGTTAAAAGTGACTGGTTACATTTTAGTGTTTTGTTTTGTAATAGTTACTTTTATCACATTTTTGTAATATGTTAGGAAACAAGCTTCCTTTGCACAAAAGTTAAGAAATTTATAACTTTAATAAAGATTATTCTATCTTTCATAATTTTGGAAGTAGTTTCCAAGTTGGTTACAAGTTGGTTACAAGGTAGTTATCGAGAAAAAATCTATAAATATAAAACTAAGCATTGTAAAGGACTTTTGGTTCTTACAAATTTGACATAAGGGTTATTGGAGTTGTATAATTATGAAAAGGGTAATGGAAAATTATTTTGGAAGTGCATCCATGATGTTTTCTCCATGTTATTATTAACCTTTCATATGCTATGCATTGATAATAATTTGTGAAAGCAATAGTTAGATTTTAATAAGTTTCTTTCAAACATACTCACTTCTTATTATTTGGATATGGATGTGTTTGGATTTGATATGTGTTCATTATTGGGTTTCTTATGTGTGGTATTTAATCCTTGCGATGGAATCATTTCAATATTAAATAGTTTTGTGAAACTTTAATAATATTGGTATATTTGTTATTGAGTGTTTCTTTATCCATTTTAGTCAATTTAAGTATTTTCATACCTTTTTGTACTTTAGGACCTTTAAAGTACACAAAAACCTCAAAAATTCCTATCATATGAGGTAGCTACCCCTATCAAATGTAGAGGAAGATTTCCATTTCACACACAATCTCTCCAACAATTGGATTGTTTTTTCGACTTTCCATTAGGCAAGCCAAGTACCATTTCAAGTGTCAGTCCACTTACAAATAGACTCCATGGCTAGTTTAACTGAATTCTTTTATTTTTACAGCAATTTGCATTGCTACACACAATTATAATTTCCATTGGATCTAACTTACATGGGTTACCACCATTACTAATAATTTGATGTTTTATAGTTAAATTTTTTATTTTTTTGGAACATTTAATTTATCTTTTAAAATATGCATCTACAATGCTAGGTAGACAATAATAAGAAAACCTTCCCCAAGAACTTATAGAAATACCAATAGAGGTTCCTTGTCGTTCCTTTTTTGATAGAAATACCAATAGAGGTTCCAACCCGACTGAGGTATAATGGGGTCCCTACAGCCTTGAGCCAAGTCTCTAAAAACTTTCTTAGGTCCCTTGTCAATTGAACCAGGCAATGAGGAAAGCATTGGGGATTGCAATGATGGTTTTTTGGTTTCATCCTTTTTAACTCCCACTTCAGCCTTTTTTGTTGCCATCTTACGAAATTCACAGAGGATGACGAGCAAAACTTACCCAGAAATGGAACTCGCTTCAAAGAATTCCCTTCACTCCTACAACTTGAGCTCGTTTGCAACTTGTTTTTAGCTATTATGAATGAAGAACCTCAACTTATTTCGTGTATTTTAACACCAAAATGCATTTAATCCTGACTCATAAATTCACACAATTCAAATCTTTGTATCAAGGTCAAGTTTATATTTTGATGTTGATTGATGTGATTGGTATGTTTTAAATGACCCAACGACCTTGTTACCGCACTACTTCGTATCACCTTTTATTCCCCCGTGGTACCGCAGTGTTTCCTTAGTACCTATATTGAATGTACCACTCTACCGTGGGTTACCTTTTGTTCCCCTGTGGTACTGCGCTGTACCACTCTACCGCAGGCTATATCTTGACCCTTTGAGGTATAGCGATATAGTAGTGTATACTAGTGGCTGCTCTCACCATCATACCGTGAGCTACTTGGGGATGAGCTGTGGTAGAGAGGTATGATATTGGTGTTATGAGGGGTGGATAATGTAATAGCAGTAATGCGGTAAAGGGTAAAAATGACCTTGAAAGGTGATAATTTGATTAATTATGTAAATGAGAGTGGGAATTTTGAATTTCAAATGAGAAAATACTTAATTTTTTTTTATGAAAAATTCTAGTTCCAACACAGTTTACTGTTGGACTTGGTTATTTTTCATGCAAATCTATGTCGGATGCACTCAACATCGATAGGGAACTAGTTAAGTATACTCTACATTTTTATGATGCAAGGTTTCCTTTTGATAGAAAATACTTTGTAAGGAATAATCTCCAACTAGAGGTCTTGGTTTTCATCATATTCCTAACTTGGAAGATTATTGGTCCAATTGTACTGATGAGAATGAAGTAAGGAGAAGGTGTTGGATAAGGCTGTCTTTGAGATAAATAAAGTTGTTCAATATAAACTGGGATGTCCAAGATATTGAGGATGATGAATCATATTTAGTGGATCCTATTTTTATCAAACATGTTTCTATTCAAGCTATCATAACTATGGATTGGATTATCAAAGAGATAGAAATAATTTAGCAAAGACCACAATTTTCGTGAAGAGGACAAGAGAGTGGGTTGCCAAGAAGAAGGAAAAAAGACAATGCCCTCCTAATAGGTCACAAGGCACTCAACCTCAGGGAGGGAGTAGCCAACCTTTGATAACTTTAGGAACACCATCTTCTACTGCATGACATGTACCATTAGAAGGTCAAGGTGGTGGTGATGGTGATCCTCCAAAAGGTAATTTACTAGAGAATACATGTGGAGAAGATTCCCTTGACCATTCTCAATAAGATGAGGATAAAGAAGTAACTAAAAAATAAGGAAAAGGAGTTAATGTATCTACTTCTCCATCTCATGCAAGTACATCTTCTTCTTCTCATAGATCTTCTCCTATTAGATAGGCACATGAGTCTCCTAGAGTTGGTCCTACTCAATCCTCTTCTCCATAACATGAGAATTCTATTACTCCACCATTGAGAAGGACTTTATTTGGCTCCTCTGGTTCCAAGTCAATTTTCAAGAAAAAGGAAGATGTTGTTGGGATAATCTGTCTCAACCTTGCAATTACATAAAGCAAATTGTTGACACATAAGGTATAGTTGATACATTGGCGATGGGGGGGAACATGGGGTTTCTACCCCTGAGGAGTTCAAGGGGATCATCCCCCCCCCGGTTGGGGTCTAGGGGTAGCATGCCCCAGTGGGGGCTTGGAGGCACTGCCCTCAAGAGGAAAATTTTATTTATATTCTACTATTATAAATTTGGACTGTTCAGATCATTAGGTCTTAGATCTGAAAAGCGATATTTTATTAGCTTGACTTGCCCTAGAAGGTACTCATGTGAGAAGCTTTCTCTGTAAGTATATTATAATCTTTGTTATTTTTGAATAGTATATTGGGTGACTTTTGGAGTGTAGGGGTTTTGTCCCGAAAGGGTTTTCACCATGTAAATCACTGTGTTGTGATATGCATGATATTTATGTTTATTAATATTTTAGTTTTGTATGTTAAAGATCTCTAAAATTTTTGTATTATCCTCCTCTCAAGATTAGTGTAGGAAGTTGTTCTACCTTAGCTTCCTTACAAGTGGTATCAAAGTCTTATCACCTTTGGTTTCAATTGTGGGTTGTTGGGTTTTTTGAACTAATTCATATTTGAGTGGGAGCTTGTGTAGAAGACACTTTGTGATTTTGTTTCAATAATTTTCATATGGCATGTTCATCAAGGAGAATAGAGGTGGATAATTTTTTTGGAAATAATTTCTAACTGTGAAAGCTAAAGATGGAGGACTTGTTGATAGATCAAGATCTATGGGATGTTGATGAGAATGTTTAAAGGCTTGCAGATCCTACTCAGGCTGCTTGATATGATGTTATGGAGTGTAAAGACAAGGATCTAATTAGATTTTTCTTGGAAAACTATATTTTAATCAATTTCCATGAAGAGACCTCTGCATAGAAACTATGGAACAAGCTTGGTGAGATGTATATAGCCAAATATTTAGTGAACACGATTTTCTTGAGGGAAAAAATGTACTCCTTGAGAATGGAAAAGGGTTGATGAATTAAAAACCAGTTGGAAGCATTCAATATATTTGTGGCTTAGTTGGCATTAATTGGTGTCAAAATGGATGAGGAAGAGAAATGTTAGATCTTACTTTGTTCTTTTCTTGATTCATGGGATTCTCTTTTTATGGCTATTGGGAGTACTTTTGTTATATTGAAGAATGAAGATGTGGTGGGTTATTTGCTTTCTAAAGAGATGAGGAGGAAGGTATCCATCAGTGCCAAGGAAGCCCTAAGTGTTCATGGAAGATCTAAGGAGAAAGGAAAGAATAATGAGAAGCATGATAAATTCAAGTCCAAGGGAGATCCAAATCTCTTAGAAAGTCCAAAGTTACTTGCTAGAACTATAGTAAGCTTGGAAATATTCCTAAGGAATGCAAAGAAGAAAAGAAGAAAAATAAGAAATTTGATTTTTATTAACTGAGTCTAAGAGCCTGAAGATGGTGGTGTGTTCATTGTAGCTTTTGCAACTTGTGTAAGTAATGATGCATGGTTAATTGACTCAGGTGTGTATTTCCATACGACCTTTAATAGAGATTGGTTTTTTGAATACGAAGAATTCGATGGAGGTAAGGTGTACTTGGGTGATGATTCTTATTTAAACATTATTGGCCATGGTAAAGTTAAAATCAAGTTTCTTGATGGTAGAATAAAAAGGATTAATGGTGTGTTGCATATCCTTGGTTTAGCACAATTTTTTTTATCTGTGAGAAAACTAATATATGCAGGTGTACAGGTAGTATCTTCTGATGCAAGATGCAAGATAGTTAGAGGTACTATGGTTATTGCTATAGTTATTAGATATGGCACATTGTATAAGCGTCATGCATGCACTATTGAGTGCAATAGTACTTTTGTGAAAAACAAGTCTATGGAAGAAGTGAGGGTTTCACCTTCAATAGATGATAATGGATTTTGGGTACCAAAGGATTTTCTTTCTTTTGAATCAAAGTTAGCTACAAGAAAAGTAATGTTATGGCACCATAGACTTGGCTACATTAGAGAATAGGGTCTAAGGAACTTGAAAAATAAAAACCTCATTGAAGGTTTATCTGATTATAAGCTTGAATTTGATTTATGTGATCATTGCATTTATGAAAAAAAACTATGTTTAGTTTTACTTGAGTTCTCATAAATCTTTTGGTGCATTGGATCTTATTCATTTTGATGTATTTGGTCGTGTAGATGTTCCTTCAATTGGAAAATCCACATATTATGTTTCATTGATTGATGATTATAGTAGAAGGACATGGGTATATTTTCTAAAGAGTAAATTTGAAGCTTTCATTTGATTTAAAGAATTTAAAGCAATGGTTGAGTTACAGACTAGAAAGAAAAAAAATGTTTGAGGATGGATAATGGCGGTGAATTTTTCTAGATAATGATTTTGATATATTTAGTAAAGATTGTGACATAAGAAAACTCTATATTCTCCACAACAAAGTGGTGTTGGACAAAGAATTAACAAGACATTGATAAAGAAGGCTAGGAGTATGTTGAGTGGTGCTGGTCTAAAACAAAGGATTTGGGTTGAAGTTGTCATTTCATGTTACTTGATTAATAGGTCTCCTACATCATCTCTTATTGATAAGACACCTATAGAGGCATGGCTAGGTCACAATCCTTCATTAAGATATCTTAGAGTTTTTGGTTGTGAGGTATATGCACATGTGCCAAAGGAGAAGTTAACAAAGTTGGAGAATAAGGCTGTGAAATGTATCTTAATTAGATATAGTTATGGTGGGGTGATCCCACAATAGTGGTTTACACATTTTGGGACATCCTAATTTTTGATGAAATCACATATTTTTAGAAAATGTAATTATTTGAGCCTTTAAAAGTTCCATTTAAAGTATTACAATTGAAAAGGGGTTGATCAAACTACCTTAGATAAAACCCACTTGGATAAAACCCCTCTAGTTTTAAACCATACCTATAACAAAGTCTCCTTTACACCTATCAAAATGTTGATAGAAAATCACTTTTTATTTATCTTTTGGTGGATCAAATAAATTCTTTAAAATTTATTTTGTGTAAGTATGTAGTCCTTATTATAAGCTTCTAAAAAAGTATAATTTTAAATATATTTAATTTGATTGTTATATTTATTTATTTATTTCTTGTGAATATAGTTTTTTCATTGAAAATCAAGCTCTTTGTTCTACACAGGTGGAAAAATAGTATATTATCAAAAGAAAATTCTAAAAAATATTTTTTGTGTTAGGAATTGATATCCTTGATCTAGCAAAAAGAGAAAAAAATGAATTTTGTTTTATATAAAAAAGTTATGTTGTATATGGTCTGCCTATTTCTAAATTCTAATTGGTTTGACTTCAAACCTTAATTAAGGAAAAAATATTCAATAAAAAAATATGAAACCAAATGAATGTGCTAGATATCATAGTTACAAATATAAATTTGAAAAATTAGAATTTTATCATTCATAAAAAATAATTTTGGTTGTTTATAGTGAGCATCACTCTTTAAAAAATGGTGTTTACTGTTAAAAGCTAGTTTTTGAAGGAGATGAAAAAAGAAATGCAATCTAATTCCAAATTTTAAAAAATATATATTTAGAATCCACAGAAAAAATGTCACAAATCACTAGTTTACATCATCTTCAAATTCCTCATGGTTTAGCAGCTATAGGTGCCAAAAAGTGAAGATTTAGCTAAAAAAATTTAGTTCAATATCAAGTTTGGCCAAAAAGTGTAAACCACTATTGTGGGATCACCCAGTGTGAAAGGATACAAGCTTTTGGATCCTATTGCATAAAGGTAATACGTAGTAGAAGTGTTATTTTTTGAGAATCTAAGCCTTCTTCTATTATATTGTAGCCAAAACATAGTAAATAGGAAGATGTGATTCAATTTCCTTTTAGACCTGAGAAAGTTGAATAGAGGCCCACAAATATAAAAGAAGTTAAGGGGAGCTCATCTAGCTCTGAATCTTCACAAGAGGACGAAGAACCTCCAACTCAGCTTGTTTGTAGGTCTACAAGGCATAGGTAACCACCTAAAAGGTATTTACCTAATGATTGGAGATGTATTTTTGCTTTGAATACTAACATGGATGAACCTAGATAGATAGAAGAGGCACTAGCTATGAATGATGCAGAATCCTAGAAGATTGCTAGGGATGAAGAAATGGTAGCTTTGAAAAAGAATGATACATGGGATCTTGTACCATTTCCTAAAGGATGAAAACCTGTTGGTTGCAAATTGGTGTTCAAGAAAAATATTGGTTTAGATGGAGGTATTGAGAAGTACAAAGCAAGGTGCAACTGAAAGGACTTCTTCAGAAGACATCATAGGAATTGCAAAGAAATGAGTTTGAAATTCTCAATGAGTTGATTTGTGTAATTTCCTTATTGTAGTTAAAAGTTAAAAGTGACTGGTTATATTTTAGTGTTTTATTTTGTAATAGTTACTTTTATCACATTTTTGTAATAGGCTAGGAAACAAGCTTCCTTTGCACAAAAGTTAAGAAATTTATAACTTTAATAAAGCTTATTCTGTCTTTCATAATTTTTGGAAATAGTTACCAAGGTGGTTACAAGTTGGTTACAAGGTAGTTATCGGAAAAAATTCTATAAATATAAGACTAAACATTGTAAAGGACTTTTGGTTCTTACAAATTTGACATAAGGGATTATTGGAGTTATATAATTATAAAAAGGGTAATGGAAAATTATTTTGGAAGTACATTCATGATGTTTTCTACTTGTTATTATTAACCTTTCGTATGCTATGCATTGACAATAACCTAAGTTGTGATCCCGAAAATAATTTGTGAAAGCAATAGTTAGATTTTAATAAGTTTCTTTCAAACATATTCACTTCTTATTATTTGGATATGATGTGTTTGGATTTGATATGTGTTCATTATTGGGTTTCTTATGCGTAGTATTTAATCCTCAGGATGGAATCGTTTCAATATTAAGTAGTTTTATGAAACTCTACTAATATTGACCTATATTTGTTATTAAGTGTTTCTTTATCCATTTTAGTCAATTTAAGTATTTTCATACCTTTTTGTACTTTAGGACCTTAAAAGTACACAAAAACCTCAAAAACTCCTATCATACGAGGAGATACCCCTCTCAAATGTAGAGGAAGATTGCCATTTCACACACAATCTCTCCAACAATTGGATTATTTTTTCCACTTTCCATTGGGCAAGCCAAGTATCATTTCAAGTGTCAGTCCACTTACAAATAGGCTCCATGGCTAGTTTAACCGAATTCTTTTATTTTTACAACAATTTGCATTGCTACACACAATTATAATTGCCATTGGATCTAACTTACATGGGTTAATACCATTACTAATAATTTGATGTTTTATAGTTTTTTTTTTTGGAACATTTGATTTATCTTTTAAAATATGCATCTACAATGTTAGGTAGACAATAATAGTTAAACCTTCCCCATGAACTTACAAGGGTGATATTACTATTTTAAGCTTTCTTAAATTGGAAGAAATAAAAACAAAGAGGAGAACTTCATAAAATAAATATTTAATGATGTACATAGTTCTAGGAGTTTGATAAACTGATTGATGTAATTTTCTTCCCATTTATTGCTTCCAAATACATTCTCTTTCATTGGGTTGATTCATGGCTTCATAGTTATTCCCAACTCATAGACTTCCTTCATTACCTTGAGCATGAATTGTTGAATCTTATCTCAATCTAGGATTTTTGGAAGGCAAGATGATGATAATTTAATGGGTAGAAGTATAATTTCCACTCCAAACTTCACTACCTTAATGAAAGATCTTTAGCTTGAGTGGCTTAGAAACATGCCCATAGATGGATGCATAATAATCTACAAATATGAGGCCCACTCACTATAAATAGTCCCTTGGTCATTTGTTGAAGAATAAAATTCCTTGGTTCAAAAGGAAAAGTTGTTATGTCTCTCCTTAGAAAAGTGAGAAAGAGCAACACCCCCATAAAAATGGAAGGTATATTGCCTCCAAGGAAATTACCAACACACCAATCTACTCAAGTTCAATATAATTTTTTCTCCCAAATAATATGCACACAACTGACAAAGACAATTTTCCAACCATCTTAGAAGGATTCCTAGTCCAAAAGGATGCTTTAGGCATGATTAAGTGGTAGAGGCCTGGAAAGAACCACTACCTTCCCAATGACACTCTTGAAATATTGTATAAACTCACCTTCAAATTCTAAGAATGATCTGATAATAAGAAAGGAGAATCCATGTACTGATTTAAAGATGCATTGTAAATCTGAGATATATCCCTTACTATGTTCCAAATGACCAATAACATACTATAGTTCAAAGGGCCATAAAACAAGTTAATTAGATGGAAAATTTGAGTTGCACATGACATGATAGTTGAATATTAAAACTCATAAATATGAAAGTTTGAAGTCATGATATTTGTTCAAACCCCTCAATCAATTGGGTCCCCAACTTTTAGTAATTTTATTTAGCTTGTAAATTAAAGGAAAACAACTTAAGACACCCGAAAGACCAACAAAGGTTTTTTCCACAACAAACTAAATGTGCATCTATCTAATAAATGTTATCTAATTCAGAATATACTTGCGCATTCAAAAACTATTTGTTTTTAAAAACCTAAAACTCATATCATGTGTACATCACATTTGCAAGAATACCGAATTTTCCAAACTCATAGAAACAATGAAAATTGGCCCAGAAAACAACCATGATTTTTTTATTAGTAATTCAATAATATATAAATTTGGTATATTAGAATCAATTAAGCGAAAAAATCCAAAACTTGTATCAATTGTAGATACTATAAAAACTAGAAGACCTTCACAAAATAGAGGAAATATGTTTACTCGTTAAAAAGAGTAAGCATTGGTAAGAGATATCAATCAACTCTGTGAAGCCAAAACTGATATCAATTATTTTGTAAACACTCTGAAAACCAAAGAAGATTCACTTTGGACAAGACAATTTATTAAACTCTTTGGAAAAATTAAAATAAGGAAAAGTATACATTATGGATTTGAAAGAGTAGCATTTTAGAAAAATAATATAAATTGGGTGTCCCCGTTCATAAATTTGTGAACCAAAACCCATCAATTTTTCAAAAACATCAAAACCAGAAATAAAATGTTAAAAAACTTACACAATGAAAATCCAGAAATAATTTGCAACAACCCAAAACTCATCAGTTGTTCAAAACGTCAAAACCAGACAAACATCAAATCTAATAAGGAAACCGAATTTTATTAAAATCATTAAAAAGCTCATTGTCGGATACAAAAACTAGAAAGTTTTATTTACCTAGATGGGATATTTTGTGTATTGGGTGAGGGAGTTGAAGGAGGTGATGAAAAGCGACTGCAACATAATGCTCCAACTGAACGGAGATATTTGATTTGTTTTTCATTCCTAATACAAAATTTGTACTTGAAATCTTCTGTTTGGCCACTTTTGCATGTATCCCAACTGCTGCTCTTCATCTACACTTTTTATTATCTCCAAACATTTTCTCCACCTGCTATTTATTGATTTTCTCTTTACAAGCCTGCTTAATGAGATTTTTTCTAATATTGATTGCTTAAGCTTTGATGGATGCAATGTGAGTATTAAGAATTTTTGATCACATGAAAGTTGTTTGGTGGAATTTTTGAGCGTCTAAAGCTAGTTTGGTGGTATGAGACTAGTTTTCTATGTTTTATGGAGTTGTAAGTCCATTTAAAAACTTTATGGGTTAATTATTTTATAAAAAAATATAAAATAAATCTATACGTCTTTAGGTATCACAAGTTTGGAGGGAGACTAGACCTCATGACCTCTTGCCTACAACGAGATGCTTTTAGCCAATCAAGCTAGGACCCCCACCCCTAAAAGTATTAATTTTAATTATTTATTAATATTAATTATTATTTTTAAGTTCTTAAGAAAAAAATATAAATAGTGTATATGAACAATTTTTAAAGAATAATAATTTAAATTTTTATTATAATAAAAACTAGTTACATCAATATCAAAATAATAATGTTTGAAGTGCATCACATATATTTTTATTATGGCATGTGATATTGTTACCACAATTTTTGTTCCTTTGCAAAAACATGTTCACTTACTTAAATTTTGGCTAAGTATGAAAGTTGTCGGTCTTTCTTGTGATTTTCAAAACTCCATCGACCCCCGCCCAAGTTGTTAAAACCTCATTCTTGTCCAATATGTAGAAATCTATTCTTTAAAGTCATTGGTCTTTGCCAAGTTCGTAAAGGTTTGGTGGAGTCCAAAAGAGTTGTCCCAACTTTTGTAAGTTCTGCCGAAGTTAAAGTTAAATTATTTTGGAGTTTCTCAATGGTTATGAAACATGTGTCAACCTTTGACAAGGTCATTAAAACTTCTATTTTTTTTGCTCAATGGTGATAAAGGCTTTAAGTGATCTGTGGAGAATATGTTAAAAACAAAGTACTTTTGGATTTCTCAATGGTTACAAAACCTCTGTCGGTCTTTGACAAGGTTACAAGAACTTCCCATTTTTCCAAAAAGGTGCTTCTTAACCGTTCCTTTTTCAAATATTTAAAAGTGGTTGAAATGAATGATAGACATCAAGGGTTACATGCTAAGCTTGATAGAAGAATGTACTAACTACCCATCCACTCAACCATTAATTATGAGATGTTTTAAAGTGTTTCAAACCATTGATAAATACATATTTCAAATGAGATGGGATAAAGGATTAAAGTAAAGTGGAGAGATGAATTCTTGCATCTGTCAGTTCCAAAAGCTAAATACATATTGAAGGTACTATTTTTTTGCCTTAATCAATTATAATTTTTTAGGGATTCTATTTTGAAGTAAAGAATTATATTGGCATACGCCTTCCCTTGCGAATTACACATACATCGTAGGATTTTTGCTATAATGAAATATGCATATTAGGGCTATGAATATGTTTTGGCCTAACCAATACCATGCCAAAAAATGGGGATACTAAGTTAGGGAATGTGAGCTTAGACAAGTTTTGGGAGAGAATTGGAAAGCCTAACTCTCCCTCCATTATGTAGAGGTTGATTGAAAGTGGCTTATTGCAAGCGACCACTTTTCTTGTTGCGATTCAATGTCAGAATTTAATAGTGGAATGAATAAACATTATGACTATGAGGCATGAGAAGTCAAGACCCATGATAATAGATTGGTAGTGAAAATCCAAAGAGACACTTTTACCTCATGTTTGAAAATCTTAGAGAGAGAGAGTGGTACTCGGTATTTGATTTCACTATGCCATAGACTTCTTTTTCAAAAAAGAAAGGTTATTATAGGAATATAATTTATAGAGAATGGCTTGCCATACCTACGAAGGGTAAATCCAAATTACCCATGAACTTGCATAGGAACCATTTTGTAAATGAGATTTTTGATATTATTGTACTCCTACATAGGTTGAAGTGAAATGAAAAAGCTCATGAATTCAAAGAGTGGATGCATTTCTTTATTCAGATTATACTTGGGGGGACATAGTTCTTGGATTGGGATCAACTTATCAATGATCAAATACATCACATGATCATCCACTTTCAACTTAATAGGTTCTTTTATATGTCCTCTTACCTGATTTATGTATTTGCTAATGCAAGACCCTAGATGAGGTTGAGACCAAGTTTATATCCATGAGAGGAAGTCCCAATCTTTGAGTACTATGACAAGCTACAATTCTAGGAAAGAGCTATTTTCATCACAGGAGGACTAATACCTTTACCATGAGAGTAACTCATGAGATATAAGGGGATGGCAGCTTAAGGGTTACTCCTTAAGCCATATAGCTGATTGATAATTATGGGAGCCATTTCATAAAATTCTATCTAGGTTCTCACATATTAAGGTCAGAGGTTTTGATGGTTCTCCATTAAAACTCCCTAGGTATGTTGAAGATAAACTTTTATTAATAGAAGTCTGTAGACAACTAGCATAAGTGAATAAAAGATGCCAAGAAAGAAATAAGGTCAACATACAGTTTCCTATTGGACTTGGTGATTTCTCATGCAACTCTACGTTATATGCACTCAACATCGATAGGGACCTAGTTAAGTATACTGTACATTTTTATGATGCAAGGTTTCCTTTTGATGGAAAATAATTTGTAAGGAATCTATAGCTTTCTGTCTACACTTCCCTTCTTGACAGGTGTCCAATTTAGATTTTGCAGAAAACGAGGCTGAAAGTGGTCTCCAAGATTCAATTAGGGATTTGTTGACTTGAATGACTTTGATGAGTTGACAACAAATTTTTAACAATTTTCTCTTTGAAAATTTTGCATACAAGACCTACAAAACACACATGCAAAGAGGGGAAAAAAGGTTAAGGGTTAGAGAATAGGGGTTTGCCTTGGTTAAACCCCAATTTGGTAATCAAACCCTATAAAATGAAATGAAATAGAAAGAGAATGATGAATGAACAACATGCAATGCTACAACTCACCAAACCCTTGATGTTGAAATATGAAGATATGCAAATGGATGCTTCAATGGATGCTTGGTAATACCTTAGAATGCTTGGTAATTGCTTGACAATTACTTGAACAATTAAGTGAATGAATGGGGAATTAGTGGTCGGGTCCACAAAAGGATATACTAGTCATGAAAAATCCTAACCTGGGAATTGGACATTCTAGTAGGTGACTAACATCTTTTTATGGTCGTTCATTTACATCGTCAAACTAGGGAACACATACTTGAAATGGAGCAGCACTGTATGTGCACTAAGAACTAGTTCCAGTCACGATTTACCAGAAATAAATGCGTGGAAGGAATTCTACTCATGCTACAGAGATGTAATTATGTAAAGTATTCTTAACTTAAACATAACTTAATCAAAGCAGAAATCATGACAACTATTACTAAGAAACAAACTATGAACTGGCCTTATGCTGCACGAACAAACACAGAGATGGATTCCCGATGCTGCAGGAACAATATAAGACTAAGTTTGCGCTGAAACTTTCAAGAATGAAATCTAACTTATAATCAACAGGAAATAAATAATTAACTACAGATACTCACTAAGTGGCCCCCCTTAGCAAGCATCAACTAGTTTATGCAAGTATTGAACTCAAAACTTCATCAGCTTTTATTCATAGACTGAAGTCATATACATTGATTATTCTGCCTGTAAGAAAACTAACACAAAAAAACTATCTCTTATTATAATACTAACTCTTACATACTCTGTTCTTGTTCACTCGTACAAGAGGAACATTTATTTATATCAGAAAAACAACTAACTACCTAACTTAACAGAGAAAGACGTAGACATAAATGTATCCTGAAACTGAGGAACATACTTCTCATAAATAAAAGCATATCCGTTCAACACGATTCAGAGAGAATCTAGAATTCCACTCTTCCTAGATTAATGATCATTTACATTTCCTCCCAATGACCTGGTCAGAGAGTCTTCGCCGGAACAACTTCCTCGATACTGTGCTAGAAATGGACTTTATTGCAAGGCCAAGATCTACTGCACTTGACTCGTTCATGCTCTCTTCAACAAATTGTGATGCTCATGGCAACAAAAGCGAAAGAAAGGACATGTGGAAAATAACACGATACACATTCATTAATCACATATTAAATCTATTTCATTATCCAAAAACCACATGCATTATATTAGTCATTTAGGAGGTCAAACAGGGTAATTAATAAGACACATAGAGATGTTAAGCTGTAGGAATATAGAAATGTGTGGCTACAGGATACTACCCAATTTTAAATAAAAAGTCTTTAATCAAAGAGTTAAAAAAACCATTAGCAGTAAGAGTAAGGGTATTAAAAATACATCATAATACTCAAATTATGAGCATATTTTGAGCTCATGATTTTCCCCCTACTTATCCTAATGATGGTCCTCCAGCATTAAGCTTCTTGGTTGTCTCTCTGAAATCAGTAGGAGTAGCATGGCCCTATAATGAAGTTCCAAATTTTATAGTAGAAACCCCTAAAATTTTTCCATCTCTCATATCTGCGGGTTTCTGTATCCTCATTGACATCTGTAGCTCGATAAGGATAAAGTGGCCACATCAAAACTAGAGGTCAAAATGTTATTGGTAACCATAACTCAAACCTCTTCTGAAGACCAAGCTGTATGTAATTCTCTGTCCTTCTAAGGGTTTCTTTAAAGTTTAGAGGGCTATGAGGCTCAGATTTCTTCAGACCAACAGTCAATTTCTCCCATCTTGTCTCAATTCTGAAAGATGAAAGCTTCCAAAATAGATATGGTTGGCCTTTGAATTCATCATATACTTGCTTTCTGATATCAAATATTTTCATTCTAACTACTTGATCATTGAACCCATATGCAACAGTAAGCCAAGTTTTCAGCATTGTGTAGGGATCTGAGCTTTCAGGTCATAGTGGAAGAGGTTCATTCCTTTCAACCTCTTCATAGGCCTCCAATTGTCTACCATAATTAGTTTCATTAGCCGCCCAAGACATGAGTGACCTGGAATGAATATCACCAATGTAAAGAAGTGGATTCCACTCTATTTTAGAGGGAATTATCAAACCATGCAAATAAAATTCACATAAAGAATTCTTTAGCTAACTAGGGGCTACTTGGTATGCATCATAAAATTCCTTGGCTATGTGAATAACAGGGTCTAAATTCCTTGAAATTCTCATCAATTGAAACCAAAGGAATTTCTCTTTAAGGCACATGGCATACACCCTAGGTGGTGGTCTACATTCCATGATTTTGCCAATTACCTTCATCATTTCATCCATTTTCTCTTTTAGTTCTTGAATTTCTTATTTTTGACTTTCAATTTTTCTTTTCAATTGCTTCTTTTCTTCCTCCCACAAACTTTGTTGAATTTCAGTTTTAGCTAAGTGGCGGAAACTCAGAGTTTGAAATGTAATAGGTCACCATGTAGTCCTAAGATATTCCAAAAATTCAATCAACAATGTATTTTTATAAACAACCATTGCCTGACAAGTTACAAGAGGGTAATGAGGTTTGATTGGACACTTCTAATTATTCAGGTTGTTCTTCCTCTTGCTGCAGGATGAATTCCTATTGCTGTGCAGAAGGAGATTGTACTTCCTCTGAAATTTTCCTAGCTACTTTAGCCAAGTCATCAAGACTTGGCATCCCCCTCTCATTACCAATACCATGTTGTGCTTTCTCAGGAATACTAGAGGGACCTTGTGAAACATTCTTAGATACATTCTGAGAAACATCATGAATGAATTCTTCATATTCCTTAGAAATTATTATAACTTCATGTTGAGCAGAGATTGAGGTGACTTTACGTTGTTTTCTTGTTGAATCTCTTTTTGGAAATGTTGCAGCTGCAGGAGGCACTCTCATGGTTTTCCGCTTCCTGACTTGCCTAGAGGATTCAGACTCAACAAAAGAAGATGATGGTGAACTTGCAGTGGCAACAGGCGTTGCTATAGGAGAAACTGCTATAGGAGAAGATGTTGCAGGAAAGAGTGGAGTAAAATGTTTTCGCTTCTGAGCATGAGGGTCAGATTCTGGAGTTTGTTCTGCCCTAGATGACTCTCCTACCTTTGTTTTTCATTTTTCTCTTCTACTAGCAGACCTGGTTTGTACCTGGGTAGGGGGTTCTGGTGTGGAGGCTGCAGGACTAAGTGCTGTAGGAGTAGATGATTCTTGCTCTGCTTCCCTACTTGTAGATTCTGTTCTCTTTTTCTTTTTCTTGGGCTATGCAGGGAGTGCTCTAGGAGGCTTAGGAAGTTGCAGACCCTTTTGGGAAAAAAATTCTTTCTAGGAAAGGGGTGATACATCCCTTAGGGAACGCTTAATCAAGAGTTTAATAAGGGCATGATGGGCGACAAAGTTGTCCCTACCCCTCTGGATTTCATGGGCACATTGTTTCAAAAGGTTTAACAAAAAAATTGGAACATTGATAGCTAAACCGTGCCTCACATGACTCAATAATTTAAAATGCTAGGAATGCAAATAGGAAAAATGTCCCTCACAAGTCAAGTACTTGATTATGAAGTCAACATATTCTAAGTATGGAGGAGGCAGTGACACTCATTTGCATCCTTGTTTGGAAACCTCCAAGGGTTCATTTGTTGGTACTGCAAATTCTGCCCTAGCAGAAACAACATCTGAAGAAAATTTTTCTCCTACCACCGGAAGCCCAGTTACTTCTGCAATCTGCTCTTCTGTAATGACTACTGTCAAACCCCACACTATAGCTTCTCCCTCTGAAAAAGTTCTCAAAAACTCACCTACAGCTTCCTCATTAAAGGAATCTAACCTCAGAAAATAATTTAGCCAACCACAATTGCTGAATGCCTAAACTGTTTGAGGATTTTACGTCAAGAGCTCATGAGCTACAGGCTCATGTCTTGCTAACTAGCCACCCATATTCACAAATTGTCTCAACTGAGATTCCTGAAACTCAAACTTTTTCTAAAAATTCAAAAAAAATTTACTTTTTTTTCCCTACTTCTTTTTGTCCTGCCATCACTTTTCTCTACTTTTCCAAGAATGACTCAAAAGATAATTGCATGAAATGATTGTTACAAACTACTCAAATCAAACAGTTAATTGTTGTTTAAGATGGAAACACACAGTCATATTTGGAAAGTACAAGAAAATAAAAAATATCCAAATAGTTGTGACATCAGCCTAAGAAAAAGTTTGAAATGAATTATCCCACCCCCTACTTAAAATTTGACATGTGTCCACACATGTACGAAAGGATAGGCGAAGATCAGACAATAATGACTGATATGTACATAGCAATTAATGAATAAATGAAATAGATAAACAATGTGACAATAAAAGATATTGTGTACCTTGTAATAAGTACTCGTACATGCTGGGAAAGATCACAATGTTAGCATGAAATGATGGCTGGAAGTGAAATCATAAATGATGGTGGTACAATAGAATAGATGACATGGATGGGTGACATGAAAGAAGAGGAAATGAATGGTGGTGATGGATGAAAAGTGGAAAAAGTGGCTTCCTTAAAAAGGAAACCTTTATTATGGGCGTGCAACGTAGAATTTTAAAGAGATGCTACAGGAGAAAGGCCGAAGCCTTTTGCTGCAGGAAGATCAGTGGCCGCATCTGAAAAAAATTGCTTCATAAATTCTTCTTTGGATGCTGACTTATGATACAACCTAAGACGGTGTCCATTAACTAGTATCTTGAATCAGATAGGATCTATTGTAGCTAACTAAACCAAACCATTATCAAACACAGTTTCTATTTCATAAGGACCAAGCTATCTTGTGGTGAGTTTACCTTGATTTTCCTTGTACCTGGAGTCATAGAGCAATGCCCAATCATCGACAGAGAATTGCTTGGTTTTGATATGGTGGTCATGCCATTTTTTTCTTTGTTGCTAGATAGCTTCAGTATGCTGTAGGGAAACTTTCCTTATCTCATCCAATGCATTCAATTGTAGGAGGCATTCCTTTTGAGCTTCTGAAATATCAATGTTAAGCTGGAGAGAAGTCCTTAAGGTCTTATGCTCAAACTCAATTGGAAACATGACAGTCTTGCCATAGAGTAACTCAAAAGGAGTAAACCCTGTAGTTGTTTTCCATGTTGTCCTATAGGCCCAGACTACTTCAGGAAGGTGACTGCTCCAATCCTTCTTGTGTAATTATACTATCTTGGTAAGGATTGCCTCAATTTCTCCATTGGTAACCTCTGCCTAACCATTGGTTTGAGGGTGATAGGGGCTAGAATTTTGGTGCTTGATCTTGTAATCATTCATCAATTCAGTGATTAAGTTTGATGTAAACTAAGCTCCTTGATCAGTAACAAGTTCCCTTGGGACTCCAAATTGAGTAAAAATCTATTCATACAGGAACTCAACAATTTTATTGTCATGGGCATGTGTCATTACTTTCACTTCTACCCACTTGGTTATATAGTCAGTGCAAACCAAAATATATGATTTCCCATTGGACGAAGGATCAATAAGCCCAAAAAAATCTATACCCCATTTGTCAAGGGACTGACTACCACTTGAGGATACAGGGGAATTTCATCAGACCTTGTTGGTCTCCCCATGCGTTGACATCTGTCACATTTTCTGGTGTAAGCTGCAGCATCTTTGTATAATGTGGGCCAATAGTACCCTGTAGCAAGCTCTTTCATAGATGTTCTCTTAGCTGCAAAGTGCCCACCACATGGCTCATCATGATAGGAATGAAAAATGTCATAGGTTTCATCCTCCCTAACACACCTTTTCATGACTTGGTCAGGTCTTGTATAAAATAAATAGTTTGCAATCCATGAAAAGTTAAAAATTTTCTCTACCAACAATTGTCTTTCCTTTGGTGAGAAGTGGGTTGGGATCTTATTAGCTGCTAAATAATTTGTAATATCTGCATACCATGGAGTTTGAGCAGCAATAGAAAATAGATGTTCATCAGAAAAGCTATCATCAAGTACCTCAGGGGTGGTAGGTGTAGTTTTTTGAAGTCTTGACAAGAAATCAGCCACCACATTAGCCCGACCTGGCTTATCAATAACTGTGATATAAAATTCCTACAACAATAGGAGCCATCTTGCTAATCTGCCAGATATGGCAGGCTTATTTATGAGGTACCTTATTGCTGCGTGATCTGTATGGACAAATATTTGGTAACCAGTGACATAATGTCAAAATTTATTCAGGGCATATACAACTACTAGCAATTATTTCTCTGTGATAGTATAGTTTAACTCAGGGCCTTGAATATTTTTGCTAATGAAATATATAGCATGCTCTATGGAATTCTCTTTTTATCCTAAAACTGCCCCAATGGCATAATTAGAAGCATCCGTGTGTATATGAAAGGGAAAAATCCACTTCGGTCCTTGAAGAACAGGTGCCTGAGTAAGTAAGTTCTTAAGCTGTAGGAAAGATTTGTCACAAGCCTCAGTCCAGTTAAATGCAGAATCTTTAGTCAATAAGGCATATAATGGATTGGCTATTTTGCTGAAATCTTTGATAAATCTTCTATAATATCCAACATGTCCTAGGAAGCTTCTAACATCCTTTTGTTTCATAGGTGTTTGAAAATTTAGAATGACTTCTATTTTTGCAGGATCAACCTGAATTCCTGCTTGAGAGATATGATGGCCTAAAACAATTCCCTCTTGCATCATCATAAAACACTTCTCACTATTCAAAGATAAATTTTTCTCCTTACACCTTTTCAATACTTTCTCCAAATTTGCTAATGCTTCTTCATAAGTAACTCCATAAGTGGTGAAGTCATCCATGTAGATCTCCATAGAATCATGAGAAATGTCAACAAAAATACTAATCACTGCCCTTTGAAATGTTGCGGGTGCATTACGTAGGCCAAAAGGTAAGACAGAGTAGGAAAAAGTGCCCCATGGACTGGTAAAAGTTGTTTTGTCTTGATCCTCAAGGGAAATTCTAATTTGATTATACGCACTGTATCCATCCAAAAAGGAGAAATACTTTTTACCAAACAATGAGTCTAGCACTTGGTCAACAAATGGCAGTGGAAAGTGATCCTTTTTAGTTGCTGTGTTCAACTCCCTGTAGTCTACACAAACTCTCCATTTTCCACCTTTTTTAGGAACAATCACCAATGGAGATACCCATTGACTATTTGAAATAGGATAGATAAAACCAACATCAAGCAATTTTTGAAGTTCTTGTTTAACTATTTCTCTAAGTGCTGGGTTTATTCTTCTTTGAGGCTTCCTAACAGGTGGATAGTCTTCCTTAATGTAGATCCTATGAGTATAGAGTTGAGGATCTATTCCCTTCATATCCCCATAGTCCCATGCAAAAGCTCTGTGTTGATCTTGCAGTATTGTTACTAGGGCAGTTTGTTGAGATTGAGGCAGCTTATTATTGATGTTTAGATAGCGGCCTGGAGACACTTCTACTTGCTTGGTAAGATTATTTATTGAGGTTGTTGATAAAGGTGGTGTTTGTATTTCATATAGAAACAAATTATGATGGCTCTCAGAATTCAGTTGCTGCAGGAAACACTACTGAAGATAGCTATTTGGAACATATGGGCTACTCAGATCAGAGTTGAACTACAAAATGTGTAAAAGTAGGCCATCCTCACTTTGAAGCTAGAAAAATGGACTAGTTTGCAGCATCATTAGCTGAGCCAATGAATTGACTTTTTTAGTTTTCTCTCCTAAATCTGGCCAAATTGGTTGAAACAAGTCTGGCAAAGGCTGGGCAGGTGGGTATAAAGCCAATTTCTTTCTTGACTAACCATAAGAAATTGTCATGTCTCCTGAATGACATCCTATAAGGGCATCAGCTGTGGTTAACCATTGTCTACCTAGGATGATAGGATATCCTCCCAAAGTTGCCTTAGTGGACAATATGGTGAAATCTGCTGGGTATTCCCAAAACTTAAGGGTGACAATGACATCTTCTACCACTCCATCAGGTGTTACTATGGAACTATCAACAAGCTGTAGGATGGTAGGTGTAGACCGAATGTTTAAGATATTCAAACACTCCACAGTGTGCTTGGTCATTACATTAATGGCTGCACCAAGGTCAATCAAAACATTCTTTACTATCTAGCCATTAATATTTATTTTTACCACAAGACTCCCAGGGTCAATATATTTTGGAATGACTACCTTTCCTGACATAATATCTGCCAGTTGTCCAACAACATGGATAGTTTGGGGATTCTTTTTCTTTCTTCCTGGTTTCTTTAAACAAGTCTCCTTAATGGCTTTTCCATAAATTGGGGCATCTTTAATGGCTTGAAAAAGAGAAATTTGAATGTGTACACTCTTTAGCTGATCCAAAATATCAAAGGTAGGCTCTTCCATAGACTTGGATGTAGTAATTTGCAATCTATGAGGAAAAGGCGATTTGGTCTGATGCTATAGGACAAACTCCTTAGAGATAGTATCTGATACAGGTATATGTTCTGCAGGATCAGTAGGTTGCTCAGGGGTAGAATCTGGAATCTCTGTAATTATAGGCGGTTGTGGGGTAGGGAGAGTAGTTCCAAACCTGAGATGGATATCATTAATATTCAGGGCATAAGATGGATACTGATTGGCTTCTGCAGAATACATAGGTTGCTATTGCTGCTTATTATTAGGATTTGGCAATGGTTGAGCATGCATAGGCATTTGTTTTGGAGGGCTAGTATTTGCTGCAGGTGTTGCAGGAGGTGGCATGAGGGCCAGAGGTTGTGGCTGCTGAAGCTGCAGGAATCTAGGGGATTTTTTCTGCCATTGCTGAGAACCCCTCCATTGAGGATTCTACTGCCAGTTACCTGGGGGTGGAGTCCATTGTCCTTGTGGCTGCTACCAACCTCCTTGAGGAGATTGCCATTAAGGACTCTGATAGTTAGGCCAGTGTGGTTGAGAAGTATTCCAAGGTGGTGATGGGCCATATGTAGGTTGCCATTGGTTATTGTAATTGGAATAAGGATTACCAAAAGTTAAAGGGTCTTGAGGCATACCTTGTCTTTGACTCCATGGTTGCCTTTGTGCAACAAAGAATACTTGGTCATCATCACCTTCTACTATCTTAAAATCAGTAGGTAATTGCTTAGCATCCATGTTAACCACCATCTTACATCTGCAGTCATGTTTCTTCTATCTGCAATATAGAAAAAACTCAGCCAAGATTGCTTCAGCTTCCTCATGTTTCTTCCGAGCTTTCATAGTATCTAACTATGTAGCCATATTTTTTATGATATCCTACTTGAAATCAGACATCAAATTTGTGATCTCCATCTGTGAAACTCCACTAGTAGAAGACTTTCCCATTGTGGCTTGATGACCTCTACCCTTCTTAACATTTGCTCGAGAGTAGTTGAGACATATTTTCTTGATATCATCCCAAGACACTTGGGTTATATCTCATTCTCCCATCAGGTCTAGGGCATCTATACAGGTATCATTGATTCCCCTTAGAAAAAGTAGTTTTTGAGATTCTTCATTGAGAGTATGGTCTAAATTCTTTTTCAGAGAAAACAAGAATCTTGAGATATAGTCTTCCAGACTTTCATCCTCCTTTTGTTGAATTCTGAATATATCATCACCCTTACTACCACTCTTACAATATTCCTTGTATTTCTCAAGAAATTTTGTTTGCATGGCTGCCCAACTATCAACAACACCCCTTCCCAAACTCATAAACCATCTAAGAGCTCCCTCCTTCAAGGTAGTAGGAAACAACTTCAGCCTATGGGCATCTGAAGTGTAATTATAACAACGAAAAAGGATGTCAAACTCAAACAAGAAGGTTTCTGGGTCCTCTGTAACTAGTCCATAGAACTTGGGAAGTAATGAAGAAGGAATGTTTTTATGGTTATCATTATCTTGCTAGGTAATGATGGGGAATTCAAAAGCGGGAGGTTGATTAGGTGGATTATGTGCCATAGTTGCTTGATTGAGTATCAAAGAAAATGGATTTTCTTGAGGTTCTTCAACAAATAGCAATTCAGCAAACAGGTTTTCAACAAATGGATTGATATCTTGATCTCCTCCTTCCTCAAATAAATTATAAGCTAGTTCAAGATTATTATCAATGAATGGAAGGTTAGGGAGGAATCTTCCCAGAGTGTCTCTTCTTCTATGCATGCAACAAAATGAATGGTGAATTGAAGGAATTTGAAAATGCTTGAATAACAAACTAAACTACTGCTAACAATGACTATAGCAGGTTCTTAGCTTGACACCATCCCCGATAACGGTGCCAAAAATGGTCGGGTCCACAAAAGGTTATACTAGTCATGACAAATCCTAACCTGGGAATTGGACATTCTAGCAGGTGACTAACATCTTTTTATGGTCGTTCATTTACATTGTCAAACTAGGGAATGTATACTTGAAATGGAGCGGCACTGTATGTGCACTAAGAACCAGATCCAGTCACAATTTACTAGAAATAAATGCGTGGAAGGAATTCTACTCATGCTACAGGGATGTAATGTAAAATATTCTTAACTTAAACATAACTTAATCAAAGTAGAAATCATGACAACTATTACTAAGAAACAAACTATGAACTGACCTTATGCTGCAGGAACAAACACAGGGATGGATTCCCGATGCTACAAGAACAATATAAGACTGAGTTTGCGCAGAAACTTTCAAGAATGAAATCTAACTTATAATCAATAGGAAATAAATAACTAACTACAGATACTCACTAAGTGGGCCCCCTTATCAAACATCAACTAGTTTATGCAAGTATTGAACTCAAAACTTCATCAACTTTTATTCATAGACTGAAGTCATATACATTGATTATTCTGCCTATAAGAAAACTAACACAGAAACACTATCTCTTATTATAATACTAATTCTTACATACTCTGTTCTTGTTCACTCACGCAAGAGGAACATTTATTTATATCAGAAAAAACAACTAACTACCTAACTTAACAGAGAAAGATGTGGACATAAATGTATCCTGAAATCGAGGAACAAACTTCTTATAAATGAAAGCATATCCGTTCAACATGATTCAGAGAGAATTTAGTATTCCACTCTTCCTAGATTAATGATCATTTATATTTCTTCCCAATGACCCGGTCAGAGAGTCTTCGCTAGAACAACTTCCTCAATACCGTGCTGGAAATGGACTTTACTGCAAGGCCGAGATCTGCTGCGCTTGACTCGTTCATGCTCCCTTCAACAACCTGCGATGCTCATAGCAACTGAAGCAAAAGAAAGCACGTGTGGAAAATAACACGATACACATTAATTAATCACATATTAAATCTATTTCATTATCCAAAAACCACATGCATTATATCAGTCATTCAGGAGGTCAAACAGGGCAATTAATAAGACAGATAGAGATGTTAAGCTACAGGAATATAAGAATGTGTGACTACAGGATACTACTCGATTTTAAATAAAAAGTCTTTAATAAAAAGTTAAAACAACCATTGGCAATAAGAGTAAGGGTATTAAAAATACATCATAATACTCAAATTATGAGCATCTTTCATGCTCATCAATTAGAAGATGCAAAATGAGGGGAAAACTCTTTATTTATACTTGATTTTACTAAATTTCTTGAAAATAACACATCACAGGCCGACCTTAAGGTTAAGAGAATAAAATCCTACCAAAAAATTAAAATTATTTTGATTTTTGTGCCTAGTGGGACTAAGTCACCCTAGGTGGCGACTTGGTCCCACCAGGGAAAGTTTACTAGGTGTCAGAAATTAAAGTGTATTTAATGTTGTTTAAAGGGAATATTCTAAAAAATACACCTAAATAGGGCCGAAAAGTGCATTAAGGGGTCATTTAAACACAATAAAGGGTTGAATTATTGATGACAAGCCTAGAAAAGTGTGAGAGTTTGTTACAACTCTTTACAACGCTTTGAAATAAGACTTGGTAAGTGATAAGAAGAGGCTTATTAAGTGAATTATAATGAAAAGGTCCTAGAAAAGTGTGAAAGTGGGTTACAACACTTCATAACACTTTTACAAGACATCCTAGAATTCTTAATGATTCACAAGGTTCCAAGACCTAATGTGAATGTGTTGACCACATTACAATATTAAATCTAGGAAAAATCAAGCCAAAGTCCATGAGAGAGACTCAAGTGAGCGTAAAACTGTCTAACTATACATTTTTTGGCAACAAAGTAAGGTCTCTTCTTAGGGAACATTATGCCTAATTTCTCTGAGGACAAGCCAAAGAAATATCACACTCTCATAGGAAATCAAATACAATGACACCACCAAGAAAAGGACACATCACAAGAAGAAAGAAAATCACACAATGAAACTTGAGTGTTGATGTATGCCCCCACTTTAAAGTGATTGCTAACACCATTACTGTGAGCAATTACTTTAAAGTAGAAGAGGACATGAGAGCTTATTTAGAAATCCCTATTCCAAGTCATATGTTTCTGAATCGAACTACATCATGAATAAGTATGTCACATGTGAGCCAACTTAAGGCATGCTGTCCACATCCCAAGCTTGCTCTTATATGTACATGAGAGGTAGTCAACTAGCCAAAAGAGACAATGGCAAGTGACATAAGAGGAAAAAGCTAACTAACCCCTTGCCCCCACTTAGTGCAAGACAAGGATGAGTCAAATAGGATGAAAATAAGTTTCAATTAGAAGAAATAGGTGCCTCAACACAAGGAAGGGCACCATAATCCTTAAGATTTTGAATTCTATTACATAAAGCCTTACATTCATTAGTAGCATGACCATGAACTCTATGATATGTGCAAAATGAACTCTTGTAGTAGAATTTATTTCATGTTCTTGGAGGTAGAGTTATCAAATGATCTTGGAGGATTCTCGACAAGATACCCTCTTGATCAAAAGTCGAAGATGTTGCTTTATTTGGTGACAAAGATATCTCTTGCTTAGATGTACAAGGTGTCATATCTACATAAGACTCTTTAGATTGTGAGATTTGTTTTTCTCCTTGAAAGGATGATGTAAAATCCAATGAATTCAAATCATTAGTGTTTTGTGTGATGACATTGAAATTAAGTGAAGATTTCGTTGGTTGTTTCATTTCTTGCAAAGGATAACAATCAAGACCACTAGTGTCTATCAATTCAGGATGAACTACTGTTAAAGTTAGCTTAGAGGAATCTTTTGTGATAGTTTTGATATTAAGTGAAGGCTTGTTTGTTTCTTTCAAGGGACAATAACCAAGACCACTAGTCTTTTCTTGCGTGTTAGGCTCTATAGGGACACAAATACCTTGTTCTCTAGTACCATATCCTTTTCCACTATAACCAAGTTGTTTCACCATTTCATAACCTTTTCCATAGAGATTCTTTGTCTCTTTTGGATTTGGTGGTTGTTGATAGTTAGTTTCATCAAAGTTTGTTGTGTAATTTGTTGTCTTTTTTTCTAAAGTGGTTGAGGTGGATGCTTTTGAAGGGTCTTCAAATTTTTTTGTTGACATTACCACTTTTTCCTTTCCCTTTTTAGAGTCTTTGTTTATGAGCTTATATTCTCCCATGAATGTTGGTTCAAAATTCAGCGATCCCAAATCATCTTATAATAGCTTCGTGACTTCTTCAATATGGTTTTCTTTGTGTGTAGTTGGTGTTAATGTTTTCAAATGATTTTCCTTGTATTTCTCAATGTTCAAACAACTTTTTGGGTCAGGGTCAGCTTTGAGTGTGTACACTTTGTTGTTGTAATTATACTTCATTTTACAATGAAGAGTAGAAGGCACCACATTCATTGCATGAATCCATGGTCTGCCTAAAATGAGATAATATGAAAGATCGTGAGGCATAACATAGATCGGTGTTTCTAATGTGGCCTTTCTAGCTATAATAGGAAAATTGATCACACCAAGTGGTTATTTTCCTACATTGTCAAATCCTTTAATAGATAAAGAGTCAGGTTGAATTTTTGATTTATCCACACCAAGCCTATCCAAAAGGGTCACACTACACACATTAAGGGTTGAGCCATTGTCAACGAGGGTTTGCTTTATCCTTGTTATTTTATATCAAGATATTATTGTGAAAGCCTCATTTTTTTTTTACATCCAAAGGAGGGAGCTAACTTTGGGGAAAATATTGTCGACATTTATTCCTTGAATCAGGGCTGCTATTTCATTTGGTTGCATGTTAGAATGGATAGGAACTTGTTGCAAGCATGTTTGAAGCATAATGGGATAATTAGGTGAATTCTGAATTAGGTCCCATAGGGATATCTTTGCAGGAGTATTCTTAAGTTGTTCAACAAGATCCTACTCCTTCCAACTATGCAAAGGGAAACAAGGAGGACCAAGTAAGATAGGATTAGGAAATGAGAGGGATATTGAGGGTGTTTGTCTTGGTTGTAGATTGTTTCTAGTGTTATATGTATGGGCAACGATATTATGACTCGACTGCTATGACACATTATTCTTAGGTGGGTGGAGGATAAGTTTGGGTTTTTTTTTTCTATGATGGTAGGTAAAGAATTAGAGGGTTCAAAGGATGTCCCACGAGATATGTAGTAGGTCCATTAATAATGTGGGATCTAACAGACACTTGTACATTCATAACCTCAACTATCTTTGCTTGATGTATTTCTAACAAAGAGAAATCTAGAATCACCTTTTTATCAACACCTAAGGAAGCCACATTACTATTGTTGTCATTTGCTTGCACCGTGATATCCTCCCTAGGTGGAGAGTTGTTAGGAGAAATACAAACCAAATTTTCTTGACATTCAAGGATTGGTTATTCTAAAATGACTTCATTGCAAGTAGGGAATGATCAATGGTTGAATTGTCTTGCTCAGTAAGGGTTTCCTTAGGTGAAGAGGGATAATTAAGATTCTCATGGCTTTTATCAATCAAATCATCTTCTTCACAACTAGGAGAGATATGAGAAGAAGGATAAGTATGATTTTCATGATCATTTATGATTTCATTCCTTTGTTCCCTAATGCCTTCCAAAATAGGATAGGGGTATGTGCAGGATCATCATGGAAAAAACATGCTCTTAAGTGGCAAAAAATTCAGAAAAATTAGAGTTAGGAAACTTGACATAAAAATTTGAATAAGTTATCTATATTATTTCAAAAATATGTAAGAATAGAATCTATTGAAAATTGAATGTAGTTTCTAAACTACTATTTTTATTTAAAAAAATAAAAAATCTATTTGGTGAAAATTTGAAATTTCAACGCAGTAGTACTTAAATTTCAGGGAAAAAATAAGAAGTAGGTGTGTGTCTAACCACCCTAACCACAATAAAATGATAACATTTTTTATAATATTTTAGACATAAGTAGAGGACTTATGTCTAGATGTGATGCATATTTTTTTGTATTTTTTTTGCAAGTAAATAATTAATCATGAATTTTTTATTACAACTTTTAAAAAATATAAAAACTCGTATGTGTGACCACCTTAACTTGGTCAAAACTTCATGAAATTCAATTTTTATTTTTTTAATCCTAAATTATGTGAAGCATAGAATGTGATGCTTATTTTGGTTCAAAAACTGTGATACTGTTTGAAAGCTATAGATGTTTTTCAATCAACCTATTAATCAACACTTTAGTCATAATTCAAATAGAAAATGAATAATAATTATTTATTAAATTCAAAGTAAAACATAATTTATATCAGTGGAAAGCTGAGAATCTCCTTTAAAAACCCTTTTAATTTCATCAATTTTGGGTAAAAAAAAGTCGTCAACCACATACGCTACAAATACCCATCATATTGCCACTTTTTGGCCCATCATGATCCTTGCAAATACCCATAGGTAGGGGAAGGATCATAAAGAGGGTTGTTATAGACATTAAATATTTGATCATCTAACACCAACATATCCTCATCATTTATAATGTCATCCTCTTCCATGAAATAATTTTCACAAGCAAAGGGTGAATGGAAATTAGGTAAGGTGATATTTAGAAATGTGTCTATGATGTCATTCTCTTGTGCCATAATATCTTCCAATGTAGGAGAGTTAATAGAAGAGGAGTTTTTCAACAATGTCATGATTCTCAATGAGTGCATCTTCTAACATCAAAATACCTTCGTCACATGTAGGAGAGGTATTAGGAGAAGAGCAATTATGATAATCAAGATTGTCTATATTTTCATCTTCTTCTATCACATAATTCCCACAATTACGAGAGATAAGAGAGGGTGTAGGTTTAAGGAAAATTCCAACATTTTCACTCTCTTGCACTAAGAGATTCTCATAACTAGGGAAAGCATTGAATGAATGACCAACATGCTTAGGGAATATATTTTTCTTCGCAAACTTGGAAAAACTCTGAAACTAACATTTTGTGAAAAGTAATCTATGCAAGAATGGAAAGAGACTAAAATGCAATGCAAAGGCCTAGAATGAATTGTGTAATTGAAATTTTTAGATTCTAAACACTTAGGTAATTTTCTGATTTCCCTATGCCACAATTTGAAGATGAAATGTTGCAAATACAAATTTGGAATGAAGCATTGCGTGAAATAAACCACTTTAAGCTAGATTTATTGAAATGCATGTAACAAAAATTGAACCAACTAAAAAAACTAACTAATGGCAGCAAAAAATAAGTGTAGAAACAAGGTTTTTAATTCTATGAAAGGCAATTTCAAATGTGCATTGGGAATTATTCACCCATAGGGGTGTATGAGTCCTATTAAGGGTTTTTTTTTAAATTTCAAAGAATTTTAAATGATTTTATATTTTATGGTTTGTATGATCTATAAACTAAATGTAAATACAAATTTTAGATGATTTGAGATGCAAAAATGCAACCTATATGCACACTTTCACTTATGCAAAAAATAGAAACCCTAGAATGCTAATTAACTAATGCAAATCCCAATGCAAAGTTAATGCAAGCTAGATCTAGGATGATGATGCACTCTAAATCAGAAAAGAAGGTACTCAAAGGTTTGGTTCACCAAAATATAAGATAGAAGGTTGCGTATTCAGTTTTTTCCAAGTTCACCAAAATGAAACATTAGAAAAATGGGGGAGATGCTTTCCTATGGTATAAAACATAGAGCAAGACCCACTTTCCAATTATCTCATTTTAGGATAACCCTAGAGATCTCAAAGAAAAGGAGAAAGAGGCCTTGCAATAGGTTGTTCTAGAGGCTGATTGCATACTAATGAGGGGTTCACCACCAATCTAGGGCTTGGAAAGAAAAATGCAATGCAAGATGTAATGCTTAACCCTAATTCAATGCAATCTTTCACTAAATGACTTATAAATGCATGAAAATCACAATAGGAAGATACAAGATCACATGTGTGCACCTAGAAACCTAAAGCAAACATGAGTGAGCTCTGAAATGTTGAAAATCCTAAAATTTTGACCTATTGGGACTCATATGCTAGTTTGGGAGAATCAATCCTAGATCAGGGTTTTTGCACAGGAACATGTTTCTAGAAAAAGGGTATCTGAATATGCAAAAATCCTGAAAAATGCATGTAATGGGACTCATTCACCACTTCTGATGAATTCGTCCCATTTTGTCACAAAGTGTCCCAAGAGCAGAATATTGAATTGAAACTTTGCAAGCCTTTGAAGATGGACCAAATAAGCACTTTCCCATCGATTTCATGCAAATGGATGGATATTTTGCCCCAGATCTGTGTTTCCATGAGTCTTGACAACTTTTCAAGACAATCTTGACAACATTTGCAACTTTGTTATTTTGGTACTTTTGAAGGATTCAAATTCACTTTTCTTCAATCTATAAACTTGCAATCACACATGTAAAGAGGAGAAAAACTTTTTGATTGTTAGTGAATAGGGGTTTTCCTTGGTCAAATCCCTTTTAGGTAATATAACCAAATGATGAAATAATAAGAGATGAACATGAAACATGAGCAATGATACCTTGAATGATGTCTTGTAATAGAAATCAGTAATCTAGCATGGAATGACCATTAAGGATATAAATCTAGATCTTGAGATAAGTGAAAAATGCTTAACCTTGGATCTTGAATGCAACATCACAACACTAGCTCAATAACATGCTTGATGCTTGATAATCTTGACATGATGAAATGATCTTGAATTGCTACAACAATTGATGAGGAATTCTACCCTTGAATGCCTTAGAAATGATCTTGTAAACACTTAAATGCTCTTGTGAACTCAAACTTGCAATTATGAATGCTCTCACAAAAGTCTTAGGTGAGAATGAGTGAAAGAACCCTATATTTATACTTAATTATGCTAAATTTTCCAAAATTGCAACACTAAAAGTTGACATCAAATCTAGGAGGATAAAATCTGGCAAAAAAATTGAATTAATTTTTATTTTGGGCCACACGGGACTCATTTTCCCAAGGTGGCGAATAAGTCCCATTAGGCATAATTTATGGGACCATTTTTAGAAATGCTTAGAAAGGTGTGAAACTAGGTTCGGGACCCAAAAGCCTAGGTGGGACTCATTCACCCAGGGTGGAAAATGAGTCCCATATCACTAAATATGGGCCATACAACTTGAAAACATGTGAATTATGATGGGATGTTGGTTTGTGTTAGGATTATCCTCAAAAAGATGCATTAAATGAGGTTTGTGGATACAAAAAAAGGCTAATTAAAGGATAAAGAAGCCCAAATATTAATGACAACCCTAGAAAAGTGTGAAATTGTGTTATGTCACTTTACAACACTTTAAAATAAGGTAGGATTAAGGCACATTTTGGTTAAAAAGAGATTTATTATGTTTAGTCCATTAATACAACCTTAGAAAAGTTTGAAAGTGTGTTACAACACTTCACAACACTTTAGCAAGGTACCATTTGAGTTCATTAGTTCACAAGGGCCCAATACCCAATGTGAATGTGTCAAACACATTACAACACTAAATCAAGGTAACATTAAGCTCCATTTAACAAGGAGGGCCCAAAAAAGCAAGGAAAAGTAAAAGGGATACTTTTTTCGTTTCCACACCTTCAGGATGAATGGCTCTCAAACATTGCATATGATAAATTACCTTATGGAAAATTCCCAAGGCACTTGTCTCCCAAGGAAAAGAGGAACCTCAACTTAAAAAAATAAAACTATATCATTTGGGAATATATTCTTTATAAAAGAGGACTAGATGACACGTTTCTAAAATTCATTGATAAGAATCAATAAAAGAGAGTACTAGAGACATTCTAGAATGAGGCATGTGGATGACACTTCTTTTCTACTATGACTACTTTCAATATTTTAAAGCATTTCTATTTCTAGTTTGGGATGTTTAAAGATGCATATTATTGGGTGGAAAATTATGAAACTTGTGCAAATAGTTCACAGGAAGGCTTTAGTTGGCAACACTTCCATTTGGACCTATGGTGATTGATGAACTATTTTAGCAAAGGGATTTGGATTTTATTGGGCCTATTAGTCCTTAATCCAATGTTGGGAATACTCATATTCTTATTGATACAGACTACTTTACCAAATGGGTGGAGGCCATTCTTGTCAAGAGAAAACTTCAGAGGTAGTTTGTGACTTCATCAAGGAAAAAGTTTAGGAAGATTTGGAGTACCCTACAAATTGGTCAATGATAATGCTACTATTTTTTCTTCCAGTGAGATATCTCTTTTTTTCTATGAGCATGGAATCTCTTTATCTCATTTTGTAGATTATTATCCTCTAGGGAATGGGTAGGTAGAATCCAGAAATATCAATCTAGTTACTATTATTAAGAAACTAATGGATGAAAATCAGAAAAATTGGCATAAGAAACTTATTGAAGCATTGTGGGCATACATGATAACTCCCAAGAATGCCATAGGTATGTATCCTTTTGAGTTGGTGTATGGGATAGGTAGTACTTTTCCTCTTCCACTAGAGTTGTCATCTGATAAGCTACAAATCATGATAGAGGATCAAGAATTCTGAGGAAAAGGATCATGTATCTCTCCAAGTTTCAAGAAAAAATGAGCAATATGGTAGAAAAGATCACAATGCACCAAGCTAAAGTCAAGAAAATTTTGACAGGAAGGCTAGGACTATAAAGTTCATGGTCAGAGATTTGTGTTGCTATGGAATAAAATAAGTGACTCTAAGGCTGTGCACAAGAATTTCCATTCTCTTTGGAAGGGTCAATTCAATGTACTTCAAGAGTGGGAACCAAACACTTTCAAGCCATCATACCTTGATGACACTCCATTGCATATTCCTTATAATGGGTAAGATCTAAGTTATATCAAATGTGAGCATTCATATATATTCTGTCTGTACATAATTAGTCTAGGAGTTTTTATCACATTTTTGGTGTGTTTTCTGTTTCCCTAGTTGTTTGAGAGTTCTTAGTCCATAGTTTGTCATTGATATTGACTTTGTGCTTTCTAGTCCTTGTCGCTAATCAGATCAATTTGTTACCAAAGTTTTTATCCCTTTGCAAAATCATGTTCACTTACTTCAATTTTGGCTAAGTATAAAAGTTATCAATCTTTATTGTGGTTTTCAAAACTTCATCAACCCACACCTAGGTTGTTAAAAGCTCACTCTTGTTTGATATGTTAAAATCTATTCCTTAGTCATTGGTATTTGTCAAGTTCATAAAGGTCTGTCAGAGTCCGAAAGAGTTCTCCCATCTTTTGTAAGTTCCAATGAATTTAAAGTTAATTCATTTTAGAGTTTTACAATGGTTATGAAACTTTCATTGGTCTTTGATAGGCTCATCAAAACTTCTATTTTCTTTGCTTGATGGTGATGAAGGCTTGAAGTGATGTGGAGAATATGTTAAGGAAAAAGTATTTTAGGATTTCACAATGGTTACAAAACCTTTGTTGATCTGATATGGTTACAAGAATTTCCCATTTTTTTGAAAAGGTTCTTCTTAACCGTTCCTTTTTAAAATATTTAAAAAGTGGTTGAAATGAAGTATAGACATGAAGGGTTGCAAACACAAAGCTCTGTAGAAGAATTTTTTAATACCCATCCACTCAAGAATTAATTACGAGATATTTTAAAGCATTTTGAGTGATTGAGAAATACATTTTTTACCTGAGATGGGATAAAGGATTGCAGTAAAGTAGAGAGATGAATTCTTCTAGCTGTCGATTCTTGGAGCTAAAGACACATTGAAGGTACTATTTTTCTACCTGAATAAGCTTTAAATTGTTGGGAATTCTATTTTGAAGTAAAAAATTGTATTGGCATAAGTCTTCCCTTTTAAATTGCACATACATCCTAAGGTTTTGGCCATAATGAAATATACATATCAGGTTATTAATATGTTAGCCTAACCAGTACCATTCTAGAAATTGGGGATACTAAGCTAGGGCATGTGAGCTTAGATGAGTTTTTGGAGAGAGTTGGAAAGCATAACCCTCCCCATTACATAGAGGTTGATTGAAAGTGAGATATTGCAAGTGGTCACTTTTCCTATTGTGATTCAATGTCCAAATTTAATAGTGGAATTTTCATTAAACATTATGACTATGAAGAAAAAATAGATTGGTAGTGAAAATGCAAAGAGATTCTTTTGCCTCATGTCTAAAAATCCTAGAGAGAGAGCAAGACTTGGTATTTTATTTCACTATGTCATAAACTTATTTTTTAGAAAAATAAAGGTTATTATAGGAACTTAATTGCCAAAGAATGGCTTGCTACACCAAGGAAGGGTAAATCCCAGTTACTGAGGAACTTGCATAGGAACCATTTTGAAAATGAGATTTCTAATCTTATTGTACTCCTACATAGGTTGAAGGGAAATGAAAAAGCTCATGAATTCAAAGAGTGTATGCATTTATTTGTTAATATTATACTTGGGGGGCATAATTCTTGGATTGGGATAAAGTTATCAGTGATCATTTAATACATCACATGATCATCCAATTTTGGCTTAACAAGTTATTTTATATGTCCTTTTACTTGATTTATACAATTGTTTTTGATAAAGGAAAAAATGGGTTTTACAAGGACCCGAAACCACAAAGTTTACAAGTATAATAAAGAAACATTATTAAAGACCCTAGAAAACAAGAAGGCTACCCAACAGAAAAAGAAAAGAGAAGACCACAACCACCAACCAAAAGCTAGCACAAACTAGCACAAAAGAACCAACACAAAAAAACCCAAAACTAACCTAAAGATTTCAAAGTATCAACAACCTCAACTTCAAGGCTGCACATATCTTGGATGCCCTTTTTCAGAGCCTGAACCTCTTGTGGCATCGAGTCAGCCTTTCTCTTCAGGTGCCCTCTCGTCCTCTTCGAGGTGCCTGCTTCCTCAATCTTTCTTTTTTCCTTATCAACATCCACATCCACCACTAGAGAGCCCTGTTGGAGATTATCCTTTTTCTCAACCATAGTGCTCATGACCATGTTGTTATGTTTAGCAATTCTGTGGTTTTGCTCCATGATAGTTTTTATAGTGTCCCTAATTTTTCTCATTTCTCCCTCCAAAACCTTAAACTTAAGCTCATAATCCTTCTTCATCTTGTCCATGAGCTCATCTTTGCGTTGAAGGCTCTCAACCATTAACCTCATATTCTCCTCATTACTCAAACCCTTAGTAGTATTTTGAGTCTTGCCATTGGCTTTCATTTCTTCTAGCTTACTCGTAAGAGCCCTAATTTTTAAGCTGAGGTCCTTTATCTCATGAAAAACACACATTATAATCCTAAAATAATCCATAGCCCCATTTCTAGCAATAGCTAAAATATCATCAAGAAACTCCCGGTCGGGCTTAAAGTAGTGGTCTCCAGGGTTAATATTGCTAGGGAATCTAGGTCTGTTATCTCTATCTATGGCAGGGTAAGAGGTATAGGACCCCTCATTGGCTTTGGGCACTTCACTTTTATCCTCTAGGGAGTCCTCATAATAGGAGAACAATTTATTAACAGGGGGTCCCTTTTCTTTAAATTCACTTTCTGAGTAGAGCCAACGGGGTTTTTCACAGGGTCCACTTTTTTCGTCAAGGGCTTCCTTAGCAGGTTTTCTTACCCAATTTTTTGGGGGAAGGGGGGTCTTCCTCTTTCCAATCAGAGTCCTGGTTATCTTTTTCCTCATACATTCTATCCTCAGTATCATATTCTTCAGGGGCCGAAGCTGGGACAAGATTGGACAAAGCTGGTCATATGTTTTAAAAATGTTCATAAATAAGCCAAATAAGATCAATATGAAAAACATGATACCTCCTAGGATTCTTTATATGGTCTTCCATGCTATTAATCAAGGAGCAACACAAATAGTGAGGAAAATAAATCCTTACCTTATGAGGGAAATGATTGAGGAGGGAAAAATGGTAACCATAAACCCTGGTAAATCTGCCATCTAGAGTGATGTATTCCATTATAATTCTGAGCACTTTCCTCCAAATCACCTTGATTGAATCTGCATGAAAATAGCTAGTGGAAATTTTGATTAGCTCCTTCTTTTCCTTGTCTTCTTTGGGAAACTTAATAACAACCTCATCAGAAAATTTTCTATCATGGAAAAACTTTATCCCTTTAGTCAGAAGATTGGTAACCTCCCCAATATGATTCTTGTCCACACTGACCTTCCTGCCAAAGAGAACAATTTCTCTATTCCTCCAGTGTTTAACAAAATACATAGTAGCTTTAGGGTCAGGGCCATGAAGCTTCTCGATGAAAGGGAGAAGCCCACCACACACAATTTTCCTCCAAACCTTCAAATTTTGCTTGTGCATTTCAAAGCTCATTGGCTCCACTCTTTTCCTTCTTCCTCCCATTATCGATTTCACCTTGCTAGCCTTGCTAGCAGGGCTAATACTCTAGTTCAAAATGCAGCAGCTGAACCATAGTACCCACAAAATGTGCTAGTTCTTACAACCAGTAGAGATAATAACCATGACCCCATCAAATCTAATGATGTCTCTGTACTTGGCCTTATTCTCCTTCATCATTGATAAATGTGGAAACTTTTCCATGAATGATATTTTACTCAATCAAGGCTCTTTCATCAGCTCCCAACTCAATGAGGTTCTGCCACGTATTATACCCTTTTTGTTTAGCCCCCTCATTAGCAAAAAAATTGGCAAACTGTTGGCTTCCCTAAAAGCATGAGAAATTCTAACTTTTTCAAATTTAGATAAAAGAGCCTTAGCATATTTGATCCAACATTTAATGGACCACAAAGGAGGGGATTTTCCAAGGATACAATCAATTATGTTTTTAGAATCTCCCTCTAACCAAATATTTTTAATATTCAACCTAATTGCAAGGTCAATAACTTGAAAAGCCCCTATAGCTTCAGAAACATGATTAGACTCAGTACCTAAGGAGATGGCCACTGCAGCAAATAAATTACCATTATAATCCCTTAACACTCCCCCACTTCTGGCCAAACCCGAGTTACCCTTAGTTGCACCGTCAAAGTTTGCTTTAGTCCAGCCTTTCGGAGGATAACTCCAACACACCCCTTCGCGGTCCTTTTTAGCTAGTTTTGAGGCCTTAGACACATCACTTTTGATGTTCCAGTCCTTAGCCATCTTAAGGTCATAGCGAGAACAAACCACAACTTCCTTCATATTCTCTTGATGGGGAATGATAATGAAATTTTCCACAATTAACCTGAAAGTTTTCTCAAACACCAAGTTCTCCAAGGTTTCCTTATCCCTGAAGATTCTATTATTTCATTCTTTCCACACACCCCAAGCTAAGTAAGGGAAAGTAAAAGCCCACAATCTATGAATAGAAGGGTTCAAAGAAGGAGTATTCCACTAGATGAAAAAATATTCGATAGAATTAGGGAAGACCCATGAAAAATTCCAGAGAGCTAGAAATATTCTCCATATAGCTTCCACATACAGACAATGAAGAAATAAATGGTTGGAGTTTCAACATCTTCCTTGCATAGGTAGCATCGGTTAGGGATATGAAAACCTTGCTTACAAAGATTTTTTGTCATGAGCACTTTATTCTAAAGAAGGATCCAAAAAAATATGTTAACTTTGGGAGTCAGGTGTTTTATCCAAGCTTTGGCCCAAAAGGGAGGAGGTGCATGAGAAAGGGACAAAAAGAGACAGCCGAAGAAACAGAGTAGCTTCCTAAAGGGTTAGCAGTCCAAACTAAAAGATCATCCTACTGACTAGACCTCATCCTAACAACCATCAAGGAAGATTGAATTGGATCAAGATCCGAGCTAATCTGGTGCAGATTCACCCACCCCCCATTTCTCTAATAGTCCTTAACTAGAGTACCAAAAGTTGCTTTGCAGGTATCAGCCCACCTATTAAACATTTCATCGGTAATAATGGGAACCTTTAATAACCATCTATCTTCCCAAAACGTGGCTTGATTCCCACTTCTTATGCTCCACCCAACTCCTAAATCCATAATCTTTCTCCCTCTAATCATATCATTCCAACAAACCGATCCATGAGGAAAATTAGGAGAATCCAATAGAGCCTTAAGAGATCCAATATTAGCCATATATTTATCTCTTAAAATGTTTTTCCATTCTCCATTAGATGAGAAAGCTCTCCAGATTTTCTTAGCAAGGAGCATCCTATTCATCATTCTAATCTTTCTTAGACCTAGACCTCCCCCCTTTTTAGGTCTACAAACAAAGTCCCAACCTATGAGGGGCAATCTTTTTCTTTCTTCAACATCTGACCAAAGAAATCATTTTTGGATTCTTTCAATAGCTTCCATATATTTGGCAAGGATATTAAAAAGACTTAATGCATAAATAGGAAAATTATGAAGAGTAGCTTTAAGGAGCTGGATTTTACTTGCTTGATTGAGAAGAGCTCCTTTCCATCTAGTGAGCTTTTTGCTGAACCTATCCACCAATGAAATCCAAAAGGATTCAGGAGGTTTAAGGCACAATGGAAAGCCTAGATAAATAGAGGGTAAGGACTCCACTCTGCACCCAAGAATTCTAGCCATCTTGTTCTGTCTGGTTTGGGGGTGTTGAAGAAGAAGATAGAGCTTTTCTGTTTGTTTACCATTTGTCCAAAAGCCCTCTCATACTCATCCAAGATTTTTCTCAGATTCCTAGCTTCAGCCATGGCGGATCTCCCCATTAACATGGTGTCATCAAAAAACTATTGGTGAGAACATATCAGGTTATTGGAAGAGGGCCTTAGCCCCTCTGAAAATCCTTGATCAACCAATCTTTTCAAAATTCTCCCAAGAAATTCTGCCATTATGGTGAATAGAATAGGGGAGATTGGATCACCCTACCTTAAACCTCTAGAGTTCTTAAAGAAATGCGAGGGAGACCCATTAACCATAATAGAGATGGACATAGTAGAAATGAGTTGACCAACCAACTGACGAACTCTATTACTAAAGCCAAACATCCTCATGATTTTGAGTAAAAAGTCCCATTCCACTTGATCATAAGCTTTCGAAATGTCCAATTTTAGGAGAAAGCCTTCAATTTTAGATTCCACAAGGGAGTGGATATGCTCATGGACAGTAACTATAGAATCAAGGTATGCCTTCTAGGAACAAAGCCATTTTGCTGGGGGAAAATCAGAGAGGGAAAAATAACGAGTAACCTTGAAGTCAAAACCTTTGAGATAATTTTATAGAAAGAGTTACAAAGACTTATTTGCCTAAAAGCTTCAAACTCCACAACTCCTAGTCATTTGGGAATTAGGACCAAAAAGGTAGCATTAAGTTCCTTAAGGAGGCTCCTTGAGCAATATAACTCTTTAACCACATTCACCACATCATCTTCAACAATCTCCTAGAACCACTGAAAGAAGAACATAGGAAACCCATCGGGGCCTGGGGCCTTGTTCCCTTCAAAAATAAAGACCGCTTTTTTAATTTCTTCCCTAGAAGGAATATCAACAAGCATTATATTATCTTCTTCCCTAACAAGTTTAGGTATACCTTCTAGAAGGTAATATTTCTCTTTATTAACTTCAACATTTTCCGAAAGGAGATTACTAAAGAAAAGGAGAGCTTGTCTTCTAATGTCTTCATCCTGCTCGAAATGCTTCCATTGTAATCAATGAGAGAGATTCTATTAGCAGCCCTATGTTTAGATGTAGACATGTGAAAATATCTAGTGTTTTTGTGTTTAGCAGAGAGCCATAGAGCCCTAGATCTCTGCCTCCAAAAATCCTCCTCTTTAGCTATTATATCGTGCATCTTGATAAGCAATTCATTTTCTTTCACTTTGTTATATGTAATGTATCCTTCCTGCTGGATTTTATCTTGATTTTCCATCAATTCAAATTGAAGCTCAGACTTGACGCCAAGGATATTACCAAAAGTTTCTTTGTTCCATCTTCTAATTTTAAATTTGACTTCCCTTAGTTTCTTTGCCACCCTAAACATAGTAGTCCCAGAGACCATGATATTCCACCAATTCCTCACCTCATCAAAAAATGAAGGATGGGAAAGCCACATACGTTCAAATATAAAAGGAAAATTCCTCTTGGCCATTGTAGGGTCTGCCACAAAACTAATCGAAAAATGATCCGAACCCACCCTAGAGAGATCCTTTAAAGAACAAAAGTAATTTATAAACCAATGATCGATAATTAACATTCTGTCTAATCTAACTTGAATTAGGTCCTTACTAGATCTACGATTCAACCAAGTAAAGGTAGCTCCTTCTAGATCCAGATCAATCAGCGCTTGATTAATAATGAAGTCTAAAAGGTCCGTTCTACTTTCCAGATTAATCTGGGATCCTCTGAACTTCTCATTTTCCTGAAGAGGGGTATTGCAATCTCCCATTACAACCCAAGAATCATTATTGAATATCCTATGGAAGGAAGCCAACTCAAGCTAGAAGGACTTTCTGACCCCTTTCCCATTGGGGGCATAAATATTTGATAAAATCTAGCTAAAATTATTTTTGATATGGGTAAATCTGGTTGCAACATGATTTGAGCTCATAAACAAAGGTTCCCCTTTAATGAAACTCTGATTCCAAAAGGTGGCAATTCCCCCTAAGGCTCCTTTTGAACTATTACCATGGGTTCCACAATACTTAAAAATTTTAATCTTTTCTAATTTTTCTTTAGGCATTTTGGTTTCTTGGACAAGTAAGATGTTAGGTTTATGATCCCTCACAAAATTGTGCAACACATCCTACTTATGGAGGCTATTTAACCCCCTTATATTCCATGACATAATCTTCATTTCTTATCAGGAGATTGGAGATTACATATCTAAGGAATGGTCCTCTAAACACCATCTGCAATATCCTGAAAGCTGCCATGCTCTCTCAGCCATTTTACTGATTTTCTTCCTTGGTTGCTCTTTGTGGCTCCACAGTCTTGCTTTGGCTCTAGTTCTAGAAGAGACACCACTTGGAGTATTCTGCTGTTTGTTTTTCTTCTTCTTATTTTTCCTAGTGTGAGAGTTGGTATCATCTCTGTCTATTTCTTCTTGGCTATCTGCCTCTTTTCCTGACTCCCAGTCCTTATCTAAAATCCCCCTTTGATCCAAGGGGAGGGTGTTCATTAGCCCGTTACTATACTGGGTTGAATTCTCACTTGAGAACTCTCGAGTCTATCTCAAGTCCTCAAAGGTGTCCTTGATAACTTCTTGAGAGTTAACAGTTTCTAGATTCTAAAATGACTCCCAGCTAGAAGGGAAATTTCCACCAGAAGTAGAGGGGGATAAAGGGATCCTAATATTCAGAGACATGCCTTGAATAGGGATGTCATCCAGGCCTATATCTCCGGCTTCCATTCCAGCTGAAAAGTCCTCTGGATTATTGAGAGGGGGTTCTTGATTCATCATGCCAATCCCACTATCATCCATGTCTATCTCTTCATCAACTTTCCCTCTAGATTTGATTTCTGGTTTTTCTCTTTGAGGCTCCTATAGGCCCAATCTATCTGAATCTCTGGGGATTTCACAAGATCATCCAACTTCTTGCTCTCCATCTCTCCATTGGAAATATCATTGATCTTTTTTCCATCTCTTTTAGGATTCTTTTTCCAAAAAGTCTTCAGTTTAGGATGGGGTTTCTCTATATCCTTGCTAGCATTGAGTAGGAATTTCTTTGCCTAGTGCCAAGATTTCATACACACATTTAAAGTAAGCAAAATGAATTAATTCAAACTCAATAGTTTGAGTCCAAGTACCCAGTTTCAATTGAATATCAATAGACAAAGGGAGGTCAACATTCTGAGACATCCCCAAACAAATTCTAGCAAACACAAGCCTTTTCCTAGCCACAGTCATTGGATCTATTGACAAAATCTCCCCAAAAGAGTTAGCGAGGAAGCTGCAGACATCCTCATTCCAATATTCCAAAGGAAGACCAGGTAGTTTGATCCAGATTGGAATGTTTTCAAAAATGGAGTCAAAAATATCTAGATTAGAAGTCCATTTCTTGAGAGCCAAGGAAGATTTTCCTATAACCCAAGGACCGCCACTTCTCACAGCCAAAATATCTTCCTTATAGGAAAAATTAAAAGCAAAGTAGCCTTTAGGAAGTGTTGCTACAAATTTTTTTCCATTGGTTCTCCACTTGTTTTTGATAAATGCCCTGACAACTTCAATATTTGGTCTAGGGCCCATAAAATTTCCTACCAACATACTATCCATAAGAGAAATATTATGATCAATAATCAAATTAGGAATAGAGATGGAAAACTTACCTCTTGCCAAGTCAGAAATGTTTTAAACTGGGGGGAACACCGATTTACCAATAGGTTTAACTCCAAACAGAAAAGACCATGGTTTAGGTTTATCCCTTTCCCCACCAGTGGCCCCCACCATGACATCATTCTTTTCACCCTCTTGTCCTTTGTTATTCCCAATAGGATTAGCAACTAGGACAACCCTTCCCCTCGAGTCCACCAGAATGTTTCTTTTGGGGTCATTTTCTTCTGAATCCTCTTACCTTGCTTTCCGATTAGAACTTGTGCTGATTCTACATGCGAATCCTTAGAGCTTACAGCTCCACGACCTACTCCATTGCTCAATGATTCAAAATCTTGCTTTTCCCACCCATGCTCCCACTTCCACTGTCTATCCATAGTTCCTAGGATTTATACAATTGTTAATGCAAGACCCTATCTAGGGTTGATACCAAGTTCATATCCATGAGAGGAAGTCCCAATATTTGACTACTATGACAAGCTACAATTGGGAAAGAGCTATTTTCATCATAGGAGGATTACTAATACCTTTATGATGAGAGTAACTCATGAGATACAAGGGGATGTTAGCTTAAGGTTTAATTTTGAATCCATACAACTGATTGGTACTTATGGGAGCCATTTCATACAATTCCAAAGGTTCTCATATATTAGGATTGGAGGTGTTGATGGTTCTCCACTAAAAATCCCTAGGTATGCTGAAGATAAATTTGTATTAATAGAAGTTTGCATATAGCTACTAGAAGTTAATAAAAATTTCCAAGAAAGAAAGAACATCAACATATAGTTTCCTATTGGACTTTGTGATTTCTCATGCAACTCTATATTGAATACACTCAACATCAAAAGGGACCTAATTAATTATACTCTACATTTTATGATTCACGGTTTCCTTTTAATAGAAAAGACTTCGTAAGGAATAATCTATAACTAGGTCTTGGTTTTCATCACATTCTCGACTTGGAAGATTATTGGGCTGATTGTGTTGATGAGTATGAAGTAAGGAGAAAGTGACGGATGATGTTATCTTTGAGACAAATAAAGTTGTTCAATCTAAATTGGGGTGTCCAAGATATTGAGGATGATGAATGAGATTTAGTGGATCCCATTTTTATTAAACATGTTTCCATTCAACCTATCATAACTATGGATTGTAGTAGGAAAGAGATAGAAAACATTGAGGAAAAGACCATAGTTGTCTTGAAGAGGACAAAGTGGGTTTCTAAGAAGAAGGAAAAAAGATAGCATCCTCCTATTAGGGAGAGAATAGCCAACTTCCGATAGCTACAAGAACATCATCTTCTACTACATGGAAATTACAATTAGAAAGTCATGGTTGTGGGGATGATGGGCAACCAAAAGGTAAAATACCAGAGGAAACATGTGGAGAAGATGTCCTTGACCTTTCTTAAAAAGGTAAGGATAAAGAAGCAGTTGAAAATGAGGAAGAAGAAATTAGTGTCTCTACTTTTCCATCCTATGCAAGTACAAATTCATCTTCTCATAGATCTTCCCCTACTAGAGAGGTACATGAGTCTCCTAGAGTTGGTCCTACTCAATCCTCTTCTCCAAGACATGAGCATTCTATCACTCCTCCATTGAGAAGGACTTTGTTTGGTTCCTTTGGTTCCAAGTCAATTGCCACTCCTTCTACCTCCTCCTAGTTGGAACAAACATTGTCAAGAAAAAGGAAGATGGTTCAGGTGAGTCTTCTAGAGAAATATATGGTAGGTCAATTAATCCACAAGATTCCTAAACCTAAGAAACTAAAATTGACATCCAAGATATTAGAGGATGACAATACAAGAAATATTTGTGTGGTGGTTGCTCACCCTTTAGTGCAGAAATAAGTCAATTAGGCAACAACTAGTGATTTCAATATCACTAGAGTAAACCTACGGCCATGTACTAAGGATGGAGAGGTGCATAATATTTTAGGTAACATCAGCTAGCTGGTGGAATGGACTGTGAAAGACAAAAAGAAAAAAGATGAATAATTGAAAATTCAAGTTAGAGTTTTGACTAAATGTCTAAATTATATCTTTGTCATTACACCTCAACCTATCACCCAAGATGAAGCTGCATTTGATCCAACATCAGTAGTCGAAAAAGAGGTGCTAAGTAATATATATGGAACTACAAGATATTTAGAAAGGCTATAGGTGAATGGACCAAAACAATTTAATAAAGGATACCAATTTACTTTGCATATGCAAAAGGTGCATCAAAATGTATACAATTTGAGGGTGGAAGTAGAAAAGGACATTGCCTTAGGTAGAAATGAAGACACAGTGTGGACTAATACTTCGGGTGAACTTGGGGGATGATAAATTTGGGACCTAAGAAATCGGTTAGTGAGTAAACTCTTCCCAATGTTGTTGATAGATACTGTGTAATATGGAAAAAGAGTGTTGAATGAAAGCTCTGTGTGGTGAAGAAAAGTTTACAAGAATTTGGAAAAATATTAACAAATTGCAATACAATAAGTGAGGTCTACAAGAATCTCTCTATGCTCAATCTGTAGTCTCTAGGAAAAGAGGGAAGTAGTTATGAAGGCACAAAGGTTTTCTCAAAAAGATGATTGATGCTGTCATCAATACTCAGCCTTTCAATGTTGAAAGCTTTGGGAAATTCAGTGGGGTCAATTTGTTTTATTTCAATCAGTTGAGTGTGCAGTTGCTTATGAGAAGAGGATCAAAGTGGGATGGGACAACATGGTGGTTTAGAAGCTCTGAGTTGGAAATGTTTTCATTCCTCAACATAAAGAAATTTTAGATATCATAAAAGCTTTCAAGGCTTTTTGGAAGAATATTGCCACATAATCAGCCCAGTCAACCAAGGAACTTGTTAACGAAGCACCACCGTCATGACTTTTCGATTGCTTTCTTTGTTTATTGTTTATTTTAAAAGACTCTTTTTGGGAAGTTATCTTTAAAGAAGCAGTTCCTCATCCGCTTATATATGCTTGTAATTAGGACAAAGAAAATCTATTAGTATATTGAAACTTAATATTTTCAATATAAATATAGCATACTACATTGAAACCCCTATTCATATGTGTGTGTTTGGTTTTATCGAGATAATTTGAATATCTTAAATATGTGTGTTCAAGTTATTCTCATTCAGTTATTATATTCCTATGAGAACATGTGATTGCTTTATCTCTTTAATTCGTTTCATTCTTCAGTATACTAGATTGGGATTTTCTTACTTGTACATTACATGGTATATACTAGTATTTGTGGTAGTGGTTGTGATATCTCAATTCTCATTGCATCTGGTATTAGAAATTTTTATTGTATTAGGTTTACCCGCCTTTACTACTTTCAGGTTAAAAGCTTATAATTGATTTATTTTCAAAGTTTTCTTGATATTTTATTGAAAATCTAAGAGGGAGCTATACCTCTGTAAAATTTAGAGAGTGGTTGTTTCTCTTAAAGAATGACTAACTCAAGCTATTGATAACAATTGCACCTTTAGGGTTAACAGTTAGGTGTAAATTTTCAAGGTGCCTATTCTGTTAGCTAACAGAACATCAATACAAAAAATGTTCTATCTCATGATAAACTTGTAGATGCATTTTTTTATTGTATTACATGAACCATAAACGAAAATATTTGATTTTTCCAACTTAATCAAAATAGTTTTGAAAACAAAATCCAATATAAATTTGGAAAGTCTCTTGTGCCTCATTATTAGTAGTTCTTGAGATAAGCATATTCCTCCTTTCCAAGAAAAACTCTAAAAAATAATCCATCCTTATCATGCTAAAATATCATAGTTTAAATTAGTTATTTTAAGAAAAAAAAAATCCATTTTAACAAGACAAACATTGTAAAACATATAATAGGCAAGACAAATAAAATACAAAACAATTTATCATAGTTTAAATAAAAAAAACTAAAATGAAAATCTTACATATATAAAATATTACACCAAACTTTATAAAAGGACAACTAATTGAAAACAAATTTCGTTTAAAACATCCACCAAAATTGCACACAAAATCTTATAAAAATAATCAATTTTCAAACAATATTATTAATTTATTCATTAAAAGATGTAAGTAATCCCTACACTAGGAGATTTTAGCATAACATGCACATGTTAAAATTATTTTCTGTCATTCTTGAGTTAGATTAAAAGAGGGATAAAAATTTATTAAATCCAAAAAGAATAATACAAAGCAAGGGCATTACACATCCTTATCGATCTCCAAAAGTTGGTCCAACTTTTGTAACAAATCTGGGGTAACTGACCCCTTTCCACAATTCCAATCTTGCAAATGATCAAAAGCCCATTTACTTAGTCAAACAATCTGCAATCCCATTCCATTCATGCGGAATATGAGAGAAAGACACAAAATCCAAAGAAACACGCAGATTAAGAATGAAAGCAAATGAACACTTATTTCACGTCACTCCCTATCTAAGGACGACTCTACTTCAGAAGCTGATTCACAAGATTCACAATGTTGTCCATACTTTAGCAAGAAACTCAGACTTAAATAAAGCACACAGATTAAGAATCTATTTAAAGAAAACACACTTAAGAATCTATTTAAAGAAAGCAACTGAACACGTATTTCAGTGTCACTCCCTATCTAAGGACGACTCTGCTTCAGAAGCTGATTCGCAAGATTCAGAGTGTTTTCGATACTTTTAGCAAGAGACTCAGACTTAGATGAGATTAGTGGGATCAGGTGTTGTGTCCGTGGGAGGTCTTTCAATAAATTTTGACACCTGTAAGCCTCACTGGTCGTATTCTCTAGATCCCGCACGGCACTAGAAACTCGGTCCTTGCTTCCAGATAAATCCTGCAAATCTTGTGCTGCCATACTCGCTCGGACGCTTAAAAAATTGAAGCTTTTCACGCACATCTTGAAAGGCGTGGCCGTGGGATTGAGGCTCAGCCTTTTAACAAAATCTAACACTGTGTTGCTTTCATCGACCAGTGCTTTGGCTGCATCGTACGCTTGCTGGGCCAAACTTGTTTCCTGTGCACCTGCAAACACAATCTGATGGCCACTCGTTACTAAAACAAGGGCTACTGCAACGTTTAACACTAGACAATTCATGGCTTCTTCGAATACAATCAGAACTTTCTCTCCTCTGCCGTTTTTTGCTGGGTATTCCAGCAAACATGGGTATTATATATCGTTATAGCTAGGAAACAGTTACGGTGGCTAAAGTTTTGCTGATTCCATGCCACCTACGTTTCCTCTCCTTTTATAGAAAGAACTGGTTGGAGTAGCAGAAAATAATGGAACGTTCCAATTTATAGAAAAGGAGGCGCTAAAATCTTGTCTAAGATCCTCCCACCAGAAGTTAAAATGTGTCACTTTTAGTTTGGAGATGTATTATTCTAATGTAACTCAAATGAACACTTAAACAACTTGTTCCTCACTATTTGCGGCCTCATCAATGAAGATAAAATGGCTTTCATGCAGGCCTGGAATTTGATGGTCTATTTGACCGTTTTTGTCATTTTAGACCGTATTTTACAATTTTAAAATTTATTAGACTGTATAACTTGATTTGCTATAATTTTACATAACCGTATATATGACACTTTAAATTATTTGTAAACCTTAAAATTTAATTATAGGGTAATATAATATAATAGTTTTATTTATAATAATTTGTTATAGAAATATAAATGATTTTTTTTACAATGTTTATCTTGATTTTTTTTTAAATTGATGTAGAAATTTATATTAAATTAAAATATTTTCAAATAATGTTTATCTTCAATAAATTTTACAAAGCAATTTAGAAATAAATCTTTTTATTGTTTTTTATATTAAAAGTCAATTTAGAAACAAATCTTTGCTTTGTCTATACTTGTTATTTATCGTTTTTTCTAAATCAATTTAGAAACAAATCTTTGTTTAAAAAAGAGTCTCCAATAAGAATTTGAGGATTAGCTTCCAACTTGATGTAAGGGTTTTTTATGCATAGTAGTGGTACTATTATTTTAGGTTGTGTAGCAGCTTGGTGCTCTTTGATGGTCTTACTTAGACCCCGCTCCTATACATCTACTGGTTTCCAACTTTATGACCTATTTTTGTCTTGGTTTTATGGCCGTCCATTGACTGTTCTTTATTTTATCATGACGATGTCAATGACCAGCTTTAAGAATCCTTTGTAGTAGCCAAGGATAGAATATTATAGTTGTGAATGTCAAGGTGAACTGCTTGAAACCAGGCCTCGAATTTGATGGTCTATTTCACCATTTTTGTCATTTTAGACCGTATTTTACAACTTTAAAATTTATTAGACCGTATAACTTGACTTGCTATAATTTTACATAACCATATATATGACACTTTAAATTATTTGTAAACTGTAAAATTTAATTATAGGGTAATATAATATAATAGTTTTATTTATAATATTATTTTATAATAATTTGTTATAGAAATATAAATGATTTTTTTTACAATGTTTATCTTGATTTTTTTTTTAAATTGATGTAGAAATATATATTAAATTAAAATATATTCAAATAATGTTTATTTTCAATAAATTTTAAAAAGCAATTTAGAAATAAATCTTTTTATTGTTTTTTATATTAAAATTCAATTTAGAAACAAATCTTTGCTTTGTCTATACTTGTTATTTATTGTTTTTTCTAAATCAATTTAGAAACAAATCTTTGTTTAAAAAAGAGTCTCCAATAAGAATTTGAGGATTAGCTTGCAACTTGATGTAAGGGTTTTTTATGCATAGTAGTGGTACTATTATTTTAGGTTGTGTAGCAGCTTGGTGCTCTTTGATGGTCTTACTTAGACCCTGCTCCCAGGGCTGGAATTTGATGGTCTATTTGATTGTTTTTTCAATTTTAGACCGTATATTACAACTATAAAATTTATTAGACCATATAGTTTGACTTGCTATATTTTTATTAAATCGTAAAAAATTATTATAAGCAAAACATAATGTAGTATTTTAACTTATAATATATATCATTTTATAATTTTTATAATTATAAAAAGATAAATAAAATTAGAATAGAATATAACTTTTTTGAATATTTTCTAAAACTAATTTAGAAACTTGACTTATAATATTGTTATAAAAATATATATTAATTTAGAATCTTTTCAAAATAGAATATAATTATTTTTAACTTTTAAAAAATATTTAACAAGATTTGTTTTTAATATGAACTAAAAAACTTTTTTTAATTGTTAATTATAACAGTAGTTTTTTTTATATTTATTACTAATTTTTCAAGATATTGCATTTATAAAAGATTTTATATAAAACTTCATAAATTAAACAACTTTTTTATAGGCACTTAAATGATCAAACTGTCATAAATTTTCATATGATAGGTAGGGGTGACCATCAAATTCCAGGCCTGCCTGCTCCTATACATCTACTAGTTTCCAACTTTATGACCTATTTTTGTCTTGGTTTTATGGCCCATTTTTGTCTTCCTTTTGGTAGTCCATTGATTGTTCTTTATTTTATCGTGATGATGTCAATGACCAGCTTTAAGAATCCTCTGTAGTAGCCAAGGATAGAATATTATAGTTGTGAATGTCAAGGTGAACTGCTTGAAACCGGGCCTAGAATTTGATGGTCTATTTCACCATTTTTGTCATTTTAGACCGTATTTTACAACTTTAAAATTTATTAGACCGTATAACTTAACTTGCTATAATTTTACATAACCATATATATGACACTTTAAATTATTTGTAAACCATAAAATTTAATTATAGGGTAATATAATATAATAGTTTTATTTATAATATTATTTTATAATAATTTGTTATAGAAATATAAATGATTTTTTTTACAATGTTTATCTTGATTATTTTTAAATTGATGTAGAAATATATATTAAATTAAAATATTTTCAAATAATGTTTATTTTCAATAAATTTTAAAAATCAATTTAGAAATAAATCTTTTTATTGTTTTTTATATTAAAAGTCAATTTAGAAACAAATCTTTGCTTTGTCTATACTTGTTATTTATTGTTTTTTCTAAATCAATTTAGAAACAAATATTTGTTTAAAAAAGAGTCTCCAATAAGAATTTGAGGATTAGCTTCCAACTTGATGTAAGGGTTTTTTATGCATAGTAGTGGTACTATTATTTTAGGTTGTGTAGCAGCTTGGTGCTCTTTGATGGTTTTACTTACACCCTACTCCTATACATCTACTAGTTTCCAACTTTATGACCTGTTTTTGTCTTGGTTTTATGGCCCATTTTGTCTTCCTTTTGGCAGTCCATTGACTGTTCTTTATTTTATCATGACGATGTCAATGACCAGCTTTAAGAATCCTCTGTAGTAGCCAAGGATAGAATATTATAGTTGTGAATGTCAAGGTGAACTGCTTGAAACAATCGATCTGAGTTGATCATTGTGAAGTTTCTCCAAAGGAAAAGGTCTTGTTGTTTGTAGTTCTATTTGTGACTGTGTTGTTGATTGTTGCTCTTTTTCACATCTTTAGACTGCTTTTTTGTAACCTGCATTCTTTCAATATGAAAAAGTTCACTCAACATTTTTTGACAACTTATAATTTTCTTAAAATGTCAATTCAAAGGTAGTAAAATGACCAAACTATCATAAAAATTTTATATGATAGGTAGAGGTGACCATCAAATTCCAGGCATGCTTGAAACAATTGATCTGAGTTGATCACCTTGAAGTTTCTCCAAAGGAAGAGGTCTTGTTGTTTGTAGTTTTGTTTGTGACTATGTTGTTGATTGTTGCTCTTTTTCGTGTCTTTGGTCTGCTTTTTTATAACCTGCATTCTTTCAATATGAAAAAGTTCACTCAACATTTTTTGACAACTTATAATTTTCTTAAAACGTCAATTGAAAGGTAGTAAAATGACCAAACTGTCATAAAAAATTTATATGATAGGCAGGGGTGACCGTCAAATTCCAGGCCTGCTTTCATGGAGGCTTTAAGTTGTCTTTTTAAGTGCAAATAAAATGTATTATTCTAATGTTTAGTTTTCTCAGCTACTATGTAACCATTCCCTATTCTCAATCGTTTGGATCTATATATTGGTTACATATTTGATTTATCATAAATCTTCCTATCAAAAATTTCAAGTGACAATATTCTTTCAAGTTGATCTAGGTGTATTGGCAATATGCTTTTCATGGCTCTAGGAAAATTCATTGCCAACAATTCATTGATGGAAAATTCATTGCCAGAAATTCATTGTCACGAAAAATTCACTGATGGAAAATTCACCGCAAGCAATTTATAGCCATGAAAAATTCACCGAGGAAAAATTCACCGCCAAATATTTTTAAATTTTATTTGGCAGTGAATTTTCCTTGGTGAATTTTGTGTGGCGGTGAATTGTTGGCAGTGAATTTTCCATCGGTGAATTTTCCATGGCTGTGAATTGCTAGTGGTGAATTTTCCATTGATGAATTGCTGGCGATGAATTTGTCGTATGCCACTTTTCATATGGATGGGTTAAATACTATTTAAATTTAATTTTGATAACCTATGCTTCTCTTTTACTATGAATTTTTCTTTGAGATAGGGTGGTTGTAATTTAATTTGTGAATTAGATTGTTACTTAACATGTCGATGGACTAGATTGATCCAAGTGTCACAATTTCACTTGTTCTAAGATCCCTCCAGTATTTTATTTCCTTTGGATATTTTGATTATAATAGGTTGTTGGTTTTGGGGCTTGCAAATGAATATCTCTATAATGCCCAACTATTCCTTGTCTTAAGATTTTTAGATTTTGACATTGTATTTTTGCTACGTATCATAGGATGCATAGAATGTGCATGTGTATGTTGTTTTGAGTGCTTATACACATTGAATGTGTTGAGAGTTTTATGCGTCAATGTCATGAATGATGTTTGGATTATATTGTATTATTTGTGATGCTTATATCATGCTTCTATGTTTGAAGTATCATGGTGTTTTATTCAATTGCTATCTCATAAAAATCTAGTAGATATATGTGATTATTTTTAATGATCTCAAAATCCTATATTTTACTTCTAGATGTGTACATGTTTACATAGATGGATATTATTATCATTGATTTTGAGCTATGTTCGAAGTGATGAGTATATGTTGTATGTGACATTATATCCCATTGGTTGATTATACAGGTTCATTTATTTTGTATGGTGTAGGTACACTTTATTTGTATACATATAATGTCATTTTCCCACCTAAATTGATAGGTCTAGGCTATTTCCCCAATGGCACTTATATTGGAGATGTCACTTTGGGTGAATATGTTTGGTAACCTCTATCACATTGAATTTGAGTGTGAAATGAGTCAATACATTTTATTTTTTAATTTTATACTTGAATTGGTGGTGATTCAATATGTGTGTTTGTGGAAAACTCATTTTTTTATACTATAGTTCTTTATTTCCTATTTGTAGTAACATAATGTGCCTGATGATATCTTTTCATCGTGCAATGTAGAGAAGCCATATGTAGACGCCATTTAGACGGATTGACTAGTGGTGGCCTTCATGCCAAAATTTCTGCAAACTTTTCAAAAGTACAATATCAATCTACCTCAGGCCTAGAATTTGACAGTCACCCCTACCTATCATATCAAAATTTTATGATGGTTTGGTCATTTAAATGCCTGCTAAAAAATTGCTTAATTTATGAATTTTTATATAAAATATTTTATAAATGCAATATCTTGAAAAAATAGAAAACAATGATAATTATTAGTAATAAATATAAAAATCTATTGTTATAATTAACAATTAACAAAAGTTTCTAAGTTGATATTAAAAATAAATCTTGTTAAATATATTCTAAAAGTTAAAAGTAATTATATTCTATTTTGAAAAGATTCTAAATTAATATATATTTTTATAATAATAATATAAATCATATATATTAATATAAAAAAGATAACTATTATAAAAATGTCAAAAGTTTCTAAATTCATATTAGAAAATATTCAAAAAAGTAATTTATTTTTTTATAATAAAAATAATAAAATGATATATATTATAAATTAAAATACTATATTATATTTTGCTTATAATATTTTTTTACGGTTTAATAAAAAAATAGCAAGTCAAACTATACGGTCTAATAAATTTTATAACTTTAATATACGGTCTAAAACTAAAAAAATGGTCAAATAGACCATAAAATTCCAGGCCTGATCAGGCTCGCACATATGAAAATTCACCTTTCATATTCTATTGTTGTGTCATTCATAGTGCATGGGAGTGCAGAGATCCTTTGCGAAGACGCCATGGGAGATTTCCATTGCGGGAGTGGAGAGGGCAACATCTACTGTGATATGAAATTCTGCCTCGAAAGAATGCGAGGAACTATGATCAGAAAGGCATAGTGAGATTGTCATAAGAAATGGTGCCAAAGGCAACAATTACACCCACACCCCTCAAAAGGAAACCATGTTTGCGGAGACTTCACTTGTGGAAGCCACTTGTCTCTTTGCCATCTAGACCACACCTACCTCCCACACGAGATTCTCCGCACCTCCCTCATTCCTTGCAAACATCCCCCACTATCCTATCTAGCTATCACTTCGATATTTTCACCCGAATGAGGCTACACTCCACCCCATAAATCAAGGGGTTTTACATGTTTGAACACTTTTGTTTTACTCACTCGAGGTATTGAGTATTTTGCATCGATGATGTTTGATGAGGACCGAGTAGTGTCTTGTTGTCCTTGATGTCCTTGAATGTGCTCTCAATGCCAAATGCACCCATTCATCCCTACAGTTTCATGGTACTAATCTATAACATATGTACGTACCTTGACTATGAGAATTTTGTTTATGCTTTAATGGTGTGTTTAATTATGATTCCACATATGTTTGAAGCATCGTCCCCATTTTTTTGTTCACGTCAATTGATACCTTCAAGAAACTAAGAGAGGGCTCTATATAACCATGCGAGTACCCTACTGCTCCTAAAGACCTTCATTTCCCAAGCGAAGAAAGTGTTACGAGGCTTCTGTGTCACCATGCCGTCATGGAAATGCAATGCGAGACTGTCGGTCACGAACACCATTTTGGATGACTCAATATATGAATGCTTCCATGGGGTAACATTCTATTTGAAAGGGGAGTGTGGGATAAATAATGTAGGAAGTTGTGATAAGATTGCTATTAGAGCGACACCATGAGTAACAAATTTTGTGAAAAAGATTTTCGCATCCCAAAACACCTTGGATCCACCTAAATCATGTGAACTTAGCTTGAAAAATGTCAAAGGAATTTTTATAAGCATCAAGATCATCAGGTTTGTCAATTTTAAAATGCGGAACATTTGAACATGGAAGCTAAAGGGTTCATTGTTGGGACACCATTGACATAAGCAGTGTTTGGGTATTCCATTTCAGAAAGGCACATGTTGAAGGCCGTAAGGAATGGAAAAATAGGGATGTCAACTTGTAGGGGGGATAAACATCGTGGATCTCACATGGTGGAAACCCGCATGACATTCACTACAAAAAAACTTGAAACTTCTCAAAATTTAGCCAATGGCTTGAGTATGGTTGAATTTTTCAATTTTAAGGTATGGAATCATGCCAAGCTCAAAATAGGGGTCCAACAAGAAAGGAAAGCACAAACTAACAAGAGAAAATCAAAAGCAAAGAAACAATAGGGGTCCCTACCTCTGGTAGGGCATGTGTGCAAAATATGCACAACAAATGGTGACTTAGCTGGGGAAATGCTCTAGAGCATTTCCATGAAAAATTGGAATCACGAACCTAGAATCTTTGGTTCTAACCTTTGCGCTAGGAGAAACAAACCAAACAATCGATCAAAGGATCAAAACCACTAGCTAATTCAACCTTATGTACGTTGAAAATCCAAGTGTATGTAGATGCATTCATTCCCATCCTTAAGTTAATACAAGAACTTAAGCTCTGTCAAGTTAAGCTACATAAAGGATTCTAACTCCAAAAGCATCCTAGACATTGCCTCGCTATCGGTTAGGTGTCCATATCCCCGACAAGGTTGTCACTGTGATTCTCTCAATATTTCTCTACTACCAATCGGGCATCCATAGCCCAGATAGAGTTATTCAGATGCTCCTAAAAGTTGAATTTTCTTTTTATTTTCATTGTTTTCTTTTCTTTTTATTTTATTTTATCTTGATCTGTTCTTTCTTTTCATTTTATTTCAACCCACAAGTAGTGAATCTTGCACTCAGGGTTGAGAATCATAGTGACATTGAAGAATTTTTTTAGATTTTTCACTTAACTCAACTTCACAAAGTAGCCTACAACGACTCCAAGATTCTTAAAGTGTGTGAGAGATATAATATTTTAGAATACATCAAAATCAAATCAAACCAATGACTTATCCCCTTTGAATCAAACATCCAGGTCATTTGACACCAACGAAAGACCTTCACCATCCACTCTAAAAATTTGATTAAAATTTCTCGAAGAAATACTTAGAACAACTCCAGGTAATAAAATGGTTGTCATGTGTGCAAACACACCCAATAGAAAATAGGGGGGACCTCAAACAAAGAAGCAAAGTGGAAGCAAACCAAAACTGAAAGAAAACCAACCTAAGGCAAACGCCCTAAACTAACCAAAGTAGGAAAGTAAGAGCAAACTGAAGGGAAGCTACTCTAAATAAATCTAATCTACAACAAACCAACTAAACTAACGAAAGTAGGAAAGCGAGCTATGTACAAATAAACCTAGATCTATTCAAACTAAGCTAGTTACAAAGAGATTCAAAGTGAACAACGCTAAAAAAAATGAATTGGCACCCATTCCCATAAGATTTTGTAATGCATGTACAACTAACAGGGTGATTGTTACAATCCTAAGTAGTGAAAATTCAGAGAGATAAAACTTTATATAATTGCAAAATTCAAATTTAATTATAGAATCAGAGAAAACTAATAGTTGAGTCGGCTTGTGAAGCCCATGGTCAATCCATAGACAAGTCTATCTTCCCTCGTTTCCATAATCAAAATGATAAGTATGAGCATTCATAAGAGCAACGAAAGATAAAACCTAGGTGTCATCCTATGAAGGCAATGGTATTTGGTGGTTTAGTGCATGCATGTCATTGTCCATCCATGCATCATCAGCTTCAAGAGGACACAATGGATGGTGCAACATTCCTCTCACATTGTAGATCTGTAGAATGTAATCAAATTTATTAGGAGGTAGACACTATGAAGAATCAAAATTGTCAAATTCAAGGAACATTCTACTTGATTTTGGGGTTGCATAAGGCTGAGAAAATAAATCAATCAACACCTCTTCAAGATTCTCCTCATGATCAACAACCTCCATTGGTTTTTCCTCAAGGAGATACACACTATCATGTTGATCATTAGCCGTCCTAGTGTCCTCTTGATTGTTTCCCCCAATAGACAACACATTGTCCTCTTTAATATCCTTCATTTTGATTTTGATTTAATGGTGTCTCATGTCATGAAAACATGATATGGATGAATTAGTTCTACTAAATTCATTGAAATGAGAGGGGAGATGAGAGGAAGGGAGAATGAAAGAGAGATTCCTCATTGTAGTTTATAGTTGGAATGGTATATCAACATTGTTGGTAGTCTCCAAGACATCCCTGCTTTGGTCTTCTTCTCCTTGCAATTCATGTTGCTCATCAAGATATCCACTTGTTTTTTCATGTTCATTGCTGCTGTAGACTAAAATGGTATCCTTTTCTTCATTTGGGATCTTGAATGCTTCATCATCTGGAGGTTTAGGTGATATGTCCTCATTATTTCCAACCTTTGAAAAATACCATTGCTCTACATCGTTATATCTCCTTAGTATAGCTCCCAATGGAAAGAAGTCATCAATTGACTCCAACACTTCAAGGGAACCCAAATATGATATGTGGTTTTCCTATGACAATTCATCATGATTTTTTTTATCAACTATGTCTAAATTATCTGCAAAAGGGAAGGACTCTTAATGGTCTACCATTGGTTCAACACTCAGGTCTATCATATCATGAGTGGGACTGCACTCTTCTCTCACTATCACAACACCCTCTTGTGAGCTGATCTTAGCTAATTTTTCCCTTAACTCTTGGTCTTTGACTTTTGGTTCACTTCTTAAAGCAACAACAAGAGGCTGTGCATTTCGTTTCTACACTCATTCCTTAACTTTCTAGATGGCCTCTTGACACAAATCACATGTGAACTCTAAATGTGCAGAATCATGTAGCCTACACCAAATCAGTAGCAAAAACACCTCCAAATCTATCTAGTATTGCAATTCTAACCAGTCCTTCATGAGCCTTGAAATGAGTTCATTCTGTCATTCCAACACTAGATCTTCATCCACGCTTCCAAGGAGGAAGTTTGATGGTGGAATGCTTCAGCTTGTAGTTGATCCCACTCTTTTGGATCTTCCTTTTCAGGTTCCAAGTTTCCTTCACCCATAATGACAACAACCCCAAGTCCCATTTCATTTAAATTCTCATCCTGGCTCTCTATTATCCCAAGGATTTCAACCTCTTCCTTCTGATTTTCAGCATTTGTACTGGTTGTTCCAGCATGTACTGTTGTGGATGTATCCAAATCAACTTCTTCTACATGTTACCTTTCAACTTCCAATTGTTCCTCTGCTTTAGTAGATGATTTTTCTTTGATTTTGGTTGGTTTCTCTTTCTAATTCAAACAAATTTTAGCTTGATCAATGATGTTTTCACATGAACAACAAGTGAATTCTTAATGAGGTGCATTATGCACCTTGCACAATCTAGATAGCAATACTAGTTCTTCTAGGATTAATCCATCCTCACTTCTCAGTTGTACCTTGGTCAACTCTTTAAATTCTTTGGTTAGAGCATCAACAAGTTCTTCTTTAGGATTTGCAGGAACTAATGATTGGAGTACATCCCAAAAGATAATTTCTCCCTGCAATGCTATTTCAATTCTACCTAGGAAGGTTAAACATTCCAACTCATGGTGCTTGTAGGTGTTATGAATTTTGCACCTATTTGATAATGAAAAGCGATGTAATAGTTTCTCTAATATCCTTCTCAAATATTCTTGAAGCTGAGTGATATTGATTTGAAATTGTTGCTCCATCTTAGCTCAAAGTTTGGTTTGTCTTCAAATTTTCTAATTTCTTAAACTTTCTGCATATGGTGAGATCTATGGCATCTCATATTTTTCTTGAAGGTACATTCAACTTCTAGCTTTGCATCTTTGAGCTCAACCCTCCTTCTAGTGCCATTTTTGTTGATGGGTGTTTTTGCACTTCTCAACATAGACAACACACAAGTGTGATGCCTCTCTTAAAAGGTGAAAATTTGCAACTTAGTTTCAAAAAATCACCCCAAGGTCTCTCGGGTGTCAGGTCATGATAGTGCAAGAATAGTTCAATGGCTAATGTGATTTGTTGGTAATCACAAAGGGCCTTTATGGTTCACAAAGAATGAAAGTTTTAGGTATGCAATTTAAGTTTCAAAGTTCTGGAAGTTAATGAATAGCGACTATAAATTCAAAAAAACAATCAAAAACTCACTTCAATCACCAAATTTGACATTGTTATGGTGTTTTGGATCCTAAAACTAACTCAAATTTAAAAGAAAAAAAAGGGGAAAGTGTTGAGAGAAGCTATTCTAAGTCCTAAACTATAAACAGTAGCAACAATGGAGGATGCTACAATATAGACAAACTCCCATAAAACTAAGTTTTGCTTGACCAAGAAAATCTATAGCTCCACAAAACCAGTGCAATCTTAAAGAGGTCTTTGTAGATTTTCAAACTGTACATTCACCTATTTAGCATGTGACAACACTTTTGAATTTTGCAAAAATCTAGAGTTCTCATATTAAAACCTTAATAATTTTTATCTAAAAATCTTTGTTACATCTGTTGTAGGGTTGTTATATGAGGTTTAGGGTTTAGTTCATTTTAATTGCTTGGTGTTCTATTTTGTTGCTAACTGTGCATTGCCTACTGTCAGTCACATAAATTTTTTAATGATCATTAATGTCATCATGTGACTGGACCTTCTCATGTATAGGTCTAAATCACTTGACTTTTACATCCTTCATATTGCATGATTTAGAAGTCTTGAGCCTACTATTCTCATGTTGTCCTAGAGAAGTCCCCTCTTTTAGAACAACTAATGAGTTCACGTGCTTAAAATTTTCATTTAAATCTTGATGGCCCTCTTAGTTGTATTGCTCAACACTGATTTATTCATAGATTTACACCTTGAATTAGCGACGAGCGATGAAATGGTGTTTTCCTTTAATATCGCTCATTGCTAATGGCCTTTGAGCCTTCAAATTTGTATTAGTGATGAGCGATGCCCTGGTCTTATGTTCTTATTGCTCATCGCGGTTGTCATTGAAAAGATAAATTTGAATTAGCGATGAGCGATATGATGTGATATTGCATGATCACAGATATGTTTTGAATGTAATTCTCACATTAGCGATATGTGCTGGACTTTACCAATGTTGTAAATCCTCTCATCACTAATTGATTGAAAAATATATGAGGAGAATTAGTGGTGAACGAAGGCCTTATGTTATATCGCTCATCGCTTAGTGATAAGTGATGGGTGTCCTTTAAAGGGTTTTTCTTTTGCTAATGAGATATGATCCTATGAGTGATCTCTTTTCTACCATTTGTTTTATGCAGGTTGTACATGTCTAAATCCGGTGCCTTCAAAACATCTTCCCTTGCTGATAGGATCCTAGGTGCAAGGTTTGAATTAGCGATGCACGATGAAAGGATGAGTGTGACCAAAGGTCAGGCCACAAAACTAGGGGCTAAAAATCATCGAGTAAAAGCACAAAGTTGTGTCACACTTTATAAAGGAAACAACCAATGGTGATCCAACTTTTAAACTTGAATCACTAAAAAGTGGCATATATGTTTTGAATTTTGAAATGATGTAAACTAATAAAATATGTATTTTTTAGTATATTTTATGTTTGTATTTTTTAAAAAAATTAAAAAAATTATTTTCAACTAGTTTTTAATAAATTAACTCTATAATTTACTTGTTGATAAAATGCTGAAAAATCAAGTTACATGAGACATCAAACTTTTTATAGAAAATTTTATTCTTTTTCTTTCAAATTTTTTGTGTGTATTTATAACTTGAAACTTTAGTACATAGATATATTTTTTTCCAATTTTTAAAAAAATATATTTTTCAATAAATATTAAAATGTGTGTGAATAAAAAGAAGTTGTTTCCATTAGAAGTCAACTTTCATATTAAATATTTATCTAAAATGGAAAAAAAATTATACCATCTTAAAATAGATTCTTTTATCTAGTGTATCATATTTTATTCAAATTTTTAAATAAGTTTTAGTATTTTTCCATAGCATTGTAATCAACCTAATATTTTGTATTGATAACCTAGTTTTAGTAAAAATAAAAAATAATATATAAATAATAATTAAACTATTAAATTAAATATGTTTTTGAAACTACACTTATGGATCTACAAAAGGGTATTTTTATATTATTTTTAAAATGTTATTTATATTGACAGGAGTTATTGAAACTTCAAGTTTTTCAAATAATTTTATTCTTTTGGTAAATTGGACTCAAATTGGTGCTCCATATAGTTTTAGGCAACAATTTTAGTTGAAAAAGTTGTGGAAGTATCTAACTTAGCTAGAATGAATCTTACTAGATCATATGTTTGACCAAAATTGATTTTTAGTTAGAAATACTTAAATTTAGTTGCGTTGATAAATTGGCTGAAAATGTGACACAACTTTGTGCTTTTACCCCATCGCAAGGATGTTTACATCGCTGATGGATCTAGGCGAGGATGAAGTAAATCAGAGAAAAGCAATGACCATTAATAAAAAAGGAAATGTGGCATGATCTTGGGGATTCAACATAAAGAAAAAAGGAAAGCATCGAAAGGATTGGAGAACCATTGATAAAGTTTTAAAGTGAGATGATGCAATGGACTAAAAATCATTGCATAAATAACTTCATTGGTAATTGCACCCTGAATTTTGGAGAGGATCAATGATGAAGCATATAAAGAAAGTTTCTCTCTAAGAAAAACTGTTAGGACTATGTACTTTGCTGATATTAATGAAAAGCATGAATTGGGTTGGCGATACATGCTAATTGTCAGATTAGCTATGATTAATCAAGGTTAGAAAAAAACATGGCAGCATTTGAGATAGCCTTGTTGTTTTAAGGAGCAAGTTGATAATGGTCGAAAAACAATGCTCATGGCCACCTTAGATGAAGTTTTAATTGCTCTAAGATGAACGACCCAGATTTAGAGCCAAACTGATAAGTTACCAATTCGCTTGTGTATGGAGTTCTGAATAATTAATTCTACACATGTTTGAATTTTCCATTTAATGCATGTTGATCCCTATTTATTGACACTATATTTTCAGTGTACAAAAGAAGGCATGTGTAGTAAAGGATATTGAAAGGGCTGTAAGTTTTCCTAAGCAGAGTTTCAGTGTTTTCATCTTGAGTAAATTGGTATGAAATTAGGTTCTTTGGTCTATTTAGGATTTTTGTTGCTTGAGTTATTTGCAATTATTGTAATTGGGGTGCTTCTCTTGTGGGTCTTGAGTCCAAAATCCTTTTAACTATCACTATGCTAGTTTTAGAGAAAATGGGAAAGGTTGGTGCAAAAATTCCACCTATTAGGAGGTCTAGCTAGATAAGTGTGTTTGAGTGCCATAAAGACATAGTTGAGCAGGAAGCCATGGGTTCTCTTGAGATTTCAAAGGGTAAAAGGAGGGCTAGAGGCCATAAGAATAAATCAATTGTGAAGAGTACTTACTACTTGAGGAATAGGACTTTTCTAGGTGAAGTGGTCGAGTGCAAACAGAAGGAATTGGCATTGCCAGTGAAGAAGGCTAGGAAAAAGGAGAAGAGCCATAGGGCCTACCTGGGTAAACACAACTCTCCTATCGTGCTTTCGAACTCTCCTTCAGATGTTGAAGCTAATACTGATCAGACTATGGCTAGTACCTTTGTTCTCTATTTCCCTATGCGAACTCTAATGAAAACTTGCTAGTAATCCCTCCAATTGCATCAAGAACAAGGAGTGGTTGGGTATTTTCGGATGCCGATGACTCTGAATAGGGTCACTTGCTAGTTTTAGTTTTTGATGACACCATGGTCTTTGCATAGGAGGTATTTATTTTCATATGTTTGTGGTTTGTCTTTTTCTCATGCTAATGTGGAAGGTCTTCAAGAAGATATGAATTAAATATTTTTTGTTTCAAACAATGAATGTTGTGACAATGACGACTAATATCCTACACATGTTTTTTTTCCTTTTTGTCGTCCCTTGTTCACAAATGATTGATTATGAAACCATGTGGGAGTTCTTTGAGGAGTCAGTTAGAATTAGGTTTTTGAAATGTACTCAAATGAAAATTGAAATTGTCATTCAGCCAGGTGCTTGTTGCTCCCCTACATATATAAAGGGGATTTCATGGCTAAAATAAGAGAGTTAAAATTTGTGAGTCTAGATATAGTCACAGTAAATGCTATGCTCTAAAAGTAGAATAGAATGTAGAAGGATACTTTACTAAATATATCAAAAGTAGGTTTAAGATGAAAGTTATACTGTATACGAATCTTAAATATGGTTTTACAAAGAAATATCAGAAATGAAGAAGAATTCTAGTTTCAAAATGTTGCTCTCCTATGTGTTTTATTTCAAGATATGAATGAAGTTGTTAATGACAATTTCATTTGTCCTTTTGTCATTTGCAAAGAAATGGGTGAATTTATTTTATGCTTTAGTTCAATGAATTGCTTAAATGCTAAAATGAGCTCATTAGTTTGTAAGAAAAGGATATAAGATTCAATAAGAAAGTGATATTTTGTAGACACAGTGAGTTAAATGTTCCAAAGTAACATTCTAATGGTCCATTTATTTTTTAAATTCAATCAAAATTGTATTACCGATTGATTACCAGTTGTGACTCTTTTCTCCCTTAAATAAAGTAGTGATTGTTTTATTAGTTTAGCTTATAGTAGATTAAGTGAGTATTGAATTAGGCCTAGGATTCAAGATGAAAAATGACTCACAAAATACTTTAAACTACATTGTCCCAATTCTAAGTATGAAAGTGCACTCCTTGAAATAAGTAACACTTTTATTTGAGGTTTTTCTAGCCTTTGATAAAGTGATTTTCATGAAATAGTGCATCTGTGTGAAGAAATACTCTTGTTGAAATGTGAAATATTATGAGTATGTGTGGGATTACCCTCCCTGGGTCTCACAGAGCTCGAAGAGAAGTGAAGTATTAATTACTTTACTTAGGTGTTGGCCAATCCTCAATCTAACTGATAATTAGGTTGTGCCAAGGTCATAGGTTAGGACTAAGATTAAGTTTGGTTTGAAAGAAATAACCAATAGAAATGGCGACTCCACTTGGGACACTTTTGTATCTTTGATACAAATGTGTCGAAGACCACTTGAAAAGAGTCAAAACAAAATGAACATCTAGTTCAAATGTTGAAGAAGTTCCAGATCTACAGATTGGTTTGTAGTAACCCTAAGGTGACTCTGCTGGAAAAATTCAGATAAAGATATTCTTGCTTCAAAGGTTTTCCTCTTGTTGAAGAGGTGGTGACTCTGCTCAAACAATTTCTATACATGAAGGGCTATTGTTTGTTATTTATAACCTGAAAGTTCTCTATTCAATGTTACAGCAACTAGAGGTGTAAAGGTACATAGTTCTTTGCATATTTTCATTTGTTGAACTTGTTGTATTGAATGCAATTGTTATTCCACTTAAAGTTTTATTCACAAACTGGAAAATATGGATGGTTATAATGAAGTTGTATATCTTGAGAATTACTATCTATTTGCAACTTTCTTAATAATCCTTCATATTGGAATAGTTGTGATTGTGTACCATTAGTTAAAACTAGATTTGCATACATCCATGGATTATCAAAGAGAAATAACCATGCCATTAGAAACTTGGATGCATATTTTCAAGAATCTTCATAAGTCTGAAAATCCTCAAATAATTGATACCAAAAGGTGCATGAACCCAAGTGTGAACATGCCTAGGATAAGGCCGAAATGGAAAGTTGTGTTCAAAAGGGGAGCTGAAGAGATGAATAAAAGGCACCTAATGGCTATGTAATCCCAATTAAGAGATAATCATACTAGATCTGTTAGCCAAATTGCTTGCTACACCTATTGTCAATTCTTTTGACTCATTGTATGACCAACTAGACTTGTCATGGATTGATTACAAGGTTAAAATTATGTCATCTCAAGTCTATAAGAAGATACCTAGATTTAACAAATACAATGTGTGTGAAAGAGATGCACATGTCCAAAGTTTCTATAGTTTCATGGTGAAACATTCATTTAGAGATCAAGATATGTGGATGAGATTTTTTGTCATATCTCTTGAAGCTAAAGCTAGGGATTGGTACTTAAATTTTCCTAAGAAGTTCTTTTCCTGCTAGAATAAAATAGTGGATGCTTATAGAGAAGAACTTGCAAAAGAACCTTGTGCTCTCATCACAAAGTTAAAGCAGCCTAGGAAACAAGATGATGAGTTAAGCATTGCTTTTAGTCACAAGTTTGCTATTACTCTTTCAAGTTAATCCCTGAAATTTTTAAACCTAGTACATTAGATTGCATTCATTTGTATTTTGAAGCTTTTGAGGAGGGATCTAGTGCATTATTGAAGGATTTTAGGATATCGAGTATGCAGATGGCTTACACATGTTCAGATAATATGGAAAAAAATGAGGAATGAATATGTGCAAGGTCTGTTGTCTTCAATTGTGGATAAACATGTTGATGAAAACAACAATTTTTTGGATACAAATGATCAAATATCCCTAGTTTTAGATACAAACAAGTGCATGTCTAAGAAGGAAGCAGTTAAGAGTGTTGCAATGTTCACCACTGATGCTCATAATAGTGAAAATGTGAACTCCTTATTTTCAAGAAGATATAAATGATCAGTTCAATAATGAAACCCAATCTATGAAGTTTCTATATTTTGATAGTGGTAATATCTTGGTACGTCCTAACTTACAACTTGGTAAAATATGTATTTATACTGGAGATCAAGAGAAATAAATGGTTGAAAGAATGGATCAGAACCGTGGTCTATTAAATAGTGAAAAAATTTCAAATTTTTTAACCACTAAATATCATAAATATGCACGTATGAATAACCCTCAGTTATTGTGTAATATTCATATTGATTTTGATAGTGATGATAGTCTTTATTATGAAAGATATGAAACATGGATATCTGATATTCCTTCCAGTTATGAACTAGTTGATCATCATGATGATAATATGGATCATGGAAGACAACCATTTGATTGTTATTATGCATTATATGATGAGCATGAAAGTATGTAGGCTGATGTAAGTTAAGAAACTTGTTTTGATGAGTTAAGAACAACAAATAACCATGAAGTTTATAACCAAGATTTGGAGAATTTTAATACAAATTTGGATAAGTATCTATTTGGGTGATCCCATAATAGTGGTTTACAATTTTGGCCAAACCGACACTCAAATTATTATTTTTAACTAAATCTTCACATTCGGCACCTATAGCGTATAAACCGTGAGGAATTTGAAGATGGTGCAAACTAGAGTCTCATCAAATTTTATCCCAGATTCTAAAAATATCTTTTTCAAAAATTTTGGAATCAAATTGCACTTCTTTTTCTATCTCCTACGAAAATTGATTTTTCAGAAAACAACATTTTTAAAAATTACCGCAAGGTATAACCCATAACTTTTTTTTCCATGAAGGATAAAATTCTAATTCTTTCAAATTTAGATTTTTAACTTTATCTAGTGCTTCCACTTGGTTAGATAGTTTTTATTGAATATTTTTTCCTTAATCAAGTTACAAAGTCAAAATGAATTACAATTCGCATAAGCAAACCATATAATGCTTAACTTTTTTTGTATATGTCAAATATTAATTTAATTTTTTGTTGGATCAAGGACTTCAATATATGGTGCACTCATATTTTTCAACTTTTTTATAATCTTCTATTTTTCCACATGTGAAGAACAAATAAATTCATTTTGATGAAAACCTATGTTTAATAAAACTTAAAAAACAAATACATAACAAAACCAAAACATATTAAAATTATATTCATTGGATAGTTTGTTCTAGGAATACCATAATCATTTGAAATAAATTTTAAATGAATTCATTTGATCCCCCAAAAGCTAAATCAAAAGTGATTTTTTATCAGCATTTTGATAGGTGTAAAGGAGACGCATTTATAGGTATGGTTTAAAACTAGCGAGGTTCTATCCAAGGGGTTTTATCTAAGGTGATTTGATCAAACCCTCTTCAATTGGAATCCTTAAAATAAAACTTTTTAAGGCTTAAATCATTATATTTTCTAAAAATATGTGATTTCAGCTAAAATTCGTTCCTCTCAGGAATTGTAAACCACTATTATGACATCACCCATTTCCTAATTTTGATGAGCCCAGTTATGAGTCTTTTTATATGGATATATGGGCTGATTTAAAAGGAAAAACATATTATCTTTTGGAACCAGAATTACTCACTTTTGAACAAGATGTGAATGTTGAAGATGTTAGCATGATATGTTTAGAAAATATCAAAGTGAGTAAGAATAAGGATAGGGTAGGGATTCTTGATGATTCTCTTCACCAACATGTTGAGGCACAGTTACAGGGTGTGCCAATGTATGAATGTATTTATTTACACACACTTGGAGATAGTTTGCATGATGTTTATAATCATTTGATTGGTCCTTATAATTGTTTCACCTTTGACATGAAAATAACTAATCACATTGAGCTTGATAATCCCAGCTATGTGGTAGGATATGAGTGCCAAATTTTTCAGCTGGATTGAATTTTCTTGCAGTGCGGTAATGAGCAAAACATTAAGGAAAGTTGTTTTCAACTTGAAAATATTTTGAATGATAAAATTTATGATTATTTTCCACATGATAATCAGTATTTTAAGGATATGCTTGATTCTCAGATGCAGGGTAGTTACAAATTTGTTGATAATGTTGTACATGCTAAGTTATTGAGAGATGCCAACATGTTTAATTAGGCATATTCTAGTAATGTTTTCAAATTGGATTCAGTGAGGTGTATTGAAAAATTTGTTTATGACAAAGTTAAGAAAATTCCTATAGTTTTGGTAGCCTTGGGCCATCAAAATATGGTCTGACTTGTCAAGCCAAAGTAGTTGGGGGTAGAGATGAACTTTTTACTTTGTTACCCAATGGAGTAGGCACCTAGTCTGCTTCTCCAGATGATTTGAATTCTTTCTCTATTTACTAAGGAACAAACATCCCCAAAAAGAGTCAATTATGGAAATTTCAAATTTTGCAAAAATATAGAGTGCTCATATTAAAGCCCTAAGAATTTTTATCTAAAAATATTTGTCATATCTGTTGTAGGGTTGTTATATGAGGTTTAGGGTTTTGTTCATATTAATTGCTTTGCATTCTATTCTATTGCTAACTGTGCATTGCCTACTATCAATCACACAATTTTTTTCATGATCATTAATTTCATCATGTGACTGGACCTTCTCGTGTCTAGATTTGAATCGCCTGACTTTTACATCCTTTGTATTGCGTGATTCAGAAGTCTTGAGCCTACTATTCTCATGTCATCATAGAGAAGTCCCCTCTTTCAGAACAACTAATGAGCACGTGCTTAAAATTTTCACTTAAATCTCGATGGCCCTCTTAGTTGTATCGCTCAACACTGATTTATTCATAGGTTTACACCTTGAATTAGCGACGAGTGATGGAATGATTTTTTCCTTTAACATCACTCATCGCTAATGGCCTTTGAGCCTTCAAATTTGTATTAGTGATGAGCGATGCCCTGGTCTTATGTTCTTATTGCTCATTGTGTATCATCATTGAAAAGATAAATTTGAATTAGCGATGAGCGATATGATGTCATATTGCATGATTGCAGATATGTTTTGAATGTAATTCTCACATTAGCAATATGCGATGGACCTTATAAATGTTGTAAATCCTCTCATTGCTAATTTCTTGCAAAATATATGAGGAAAATTATCCGTGAATGAAGGCCTTATGTTATATCGCCCATCACTCATCGTAAATTTGTTTTAGAACTTGAGTTTTGAATTAGCGATAAGCGATGGGTTTCCTTTAAAGGGTTTTTCTTTCGCTGATGTGATATGATCCTATGAGAAATTTATTTCAAGTGCCATTTATTTTATGCAGGTTGTATGTGTCTAAATATGGTGCCTTCACAACATCCTCCCTCGCCGATAGGATCCTAGGCACAAGGTTTGAATTAGTGATGCACGATGAAAGGGTGAATGTGACCAAAGGTTAGGCTGCAAAACTAAGGGCTAAAGATCATCGCAAGGATGTTTACATCATTGATGGAGTTGGGCTAGGATGAAGTAAATTGGTGACAAGCGATGACCATTCATGAAAAAGGCAATGTGGCATGATCTGGGGGATTCTGCATAAAGTAAAAAGGAAAGCAACGAAAGGACTGGAGAACTGTTGATAACATTTTAAAGCGAGATGATTGAATGGACTAAAAATCATTGCATAAATAACTTCATCACTAATTGCACCTTGAATTTTGGGGAGGATTAGTGATGAAGTGATGAAGTGTATAAAGAAAGCTTCTCTCTAAGAAAATATGGTCCTATGTACTTTACTAATAATAATGAAAAGCATGAATTAGGTTGGTGATACATGCTAATTTTTAGATCAACTATGATTAATCAAGGTTAGAAAAGAATGTGGCAACATTTGAGATAGCCTCACTATTTTCAAGGAGCAAGTTGATAATGGTCGAAAAACAATGCTCATTGCCACCTTAGATGAAGTTTAATTTCTCTAAGATGAACGACCCAGATTTAAAGCCAAATTGATAAGTTACCAATTCACTCGCGTAAGGAGTTCTGAATCATTAATTCTACATGCTTGAATTTTCTATTTAATGCAGGTTGATCACTATTTATTCACACTATCTTTTCATTCTACAGAAGAAGTAAGGCATGTGCAGTAAAGGAGATTTAAAGGGCTATAAGTGTTCCTTAGAAGTAGAGTTTCAGTGTTTTCATCTTGAGTTTAAATTGGTATGAAATTAGGTTCTCTGGTCTATTTAGGATTTTTGTTGAATGAGTTATCTGCAATTATCGGGATTGGGGTGCTTCTCTTGTGGTTCTTGAGTCAAAAATACTTTTAATTATCACTTCAAGATAGTTTTAGAGAAAATGGAAAAGGCTAGTGCAACAATTCCACTTGGTAGGAGGTCTAACCGGCTAAGTGTGTTTGAGAGTCATGAAGACATAACTAAGCAGGAAGCCATGGCTTCTCTTGAGATTTCAAAGGGTAAAAGGAGTGCATACTAGAGGCCATAAGAAGAAATAAATTGTGCAGAGTACTTACTACTTGAGGAATAGGACCCTTCCAGGTGAAGTGGTCGAGTGCAAAGGCAAGGAACTGGCACTGGCAATGAAGAAGGCCAGGAAAAAGGAGAAGAGCCATAGGGCCTGCCTAGGTAAACAAAACTCTCCTATCATGCTTTCAGACTCTCCTTCGTATGTTGAAGCTGATACTGACTCAGACTATGGCCAATACCTTCTTTCTCTTGTACCCTATGGGAGGTTTGATGATGACGTGTTGGTAATTCATTCAATTGCATCGAGGACAAGGAGAAATCAGGCATTTTCGGATGCTGATGACTCTGAATAGGGTCACCTCCTAGTTTTAGTTTTTGATGACACCATGGTCTTTGCATAGGAGGTATTTGTTTTCATACATGTCCATGGTTTGTCTTTTTCTCATGTTGATGTGGAAGGTCTTCAAGAAGATATGAATGAAATCTTTTTTGTTTCAAACAATGACTGCTATGACAACGACGACTACTATCCTGCACATATTTTTTTTCCTTTTGACTTCCCCTGTTCACAAATGATTGCTTATGATTCAACCACTTGGGAGTTCTTAGAGGAGTCAGTTAGAATTAGGTTTTTGAAATGAACTCAAATGAAAATTGAAATCGTAGTTTAGTTGGGTGCTTGTTGCTCTCCTACATATATAAAGGGGATTTCATGGCTCAAATAAGAGAGTTCACAATTTTGAGTCTAGATATGGTCACAGTAAATGCTATGCTCTAAAAGAAGAATAGAATGTAGAAGGATACTTTAGTAAATATATCAGAAGTAAGTTTAAGATGAAAGTTATACTGTATATGAATCTTAAATATGGTTTTACAAAGAAATATCATAAATGAAGAAGAATTATAGTTTTAAAATGTTGCTCTCCTATGTGTTTTCTTTCAAGATATGAATGAAGTTGTTAATGACAGTTTCATTTGGCTTTTTGTCATTTGCACAAAAATGGGTGAATTTTTTTTATGCTTCAGTTCAATGAATTGATTAAACACTAAAATGAGCTCATTAGTTTATAAGAAAAAGGATATAGGATTCAGAAAGGAAGTGATATTTTATAGACACAGTGAGTTAAATGTTACAAAGTAACATTAGAACGGTCCATTTATTTATGAAATTCAATCAAAATTGTATTACCAATTGATTACCAATTATAACTCTTTTCTCCCTTAAATAAAGTATTGATTGTTTTATTAGTTTATCTTACAATAGATTGAGCGAGTATTGAATTGGGCCTAGGATTCAAGATGAAAAATGACTCACAAAATACTTTAAACTACATTGTCCCAGTTCTAAGTATGAAAGCACACTCCTTGAAATAAGTAACACTTTTATCTGAGGTTTTCCAAGCCTTTGATAAAGTGATTTTCATGAAATAGTGCATCTATGGGAAGAAATACTCTTGTCCAAACATGAAATATTATGAGTATGTGTGGGATTACCCTCCTTGGGTCTCATAGAGCCTGAAGAGAAGAAGTGAAATATTAATTAGCATACTTAGGTGTTGGCCAATCCTCAATCTAGTTGATAATTGGGTTGTGGAAAGCTCATAGGTTAGGATTGAGATTAAGTTTGGTTCTAAAAAATAACCAACACCATGGACAAACAATTAAACTAAGGTGGAACAAATAAACAATCCCACACTAACTTTACATAACATTTTTTCATCAAATTTTTTCCAAAAGTATGGGTTTGAAGTGCATCAAATACTATAACAAAAAACCACCATTAAAACCATTCAAGAAACTAACAAATTGAAATAAACATGGAGGCTAAATCATGCATGCATAAGGAGCAAGCTCAAAGAAAACAACTAACTTCAATGCTTCTTTCTATTGCTTAAATATGTGTCTCACAACAATTCAATACACTTTACAAATGAGGAGCAAGCCCCTATTTATAGTTTTCCAAAAGTAAAATGAATGGCTAGGATTGATTTACAATGAATGGCCCAGATTCATTTTAGATTAGGGTTTCACCTAACCCCAATATCTTACAATATAAAAAGACTCTTTTTTCTTTTCTCTATTTTGTCTTGTAGTCTATTATGTCCTATAACTACCTTTTCTATAGCTGAAAACTATTAAAATATGCCCTTTGTTGTTATACTTCCAACACTTCTTCATCCAATCAAGTGGGTCTTATTATAGATTTGTTTTACCAAGAAGAAGAAATATTCTTCTTGATCTCGATGGACAACTCTCTACATAGTGGCGATTGCCATTGCTTGATACAAAGATTGGTATTTTCTTAAATGGACATGATTCTTACAACATGAATTTTGCATGCAAAATTTACATCCATTAATCTCCTCTTAGGTCCATATTTAGGCTCCCCTTGTAGGCCATCCTTGTCATCCCCAGTGACTGCTATCATGCTTTTATGGGCAAGATTCTCAAGAAATTTAGCATATATTTTCACATCATACTCAAGTCAGAGTCTCCTCCTCAATAGGACCCCACACACATTCTATGTGAAAGCACCTCCTTGGTTTCATTCTGTTGGTGGGTTCCCCCCTTTGGTAAATTCATTTACTCTACCCTACAAATTTGACCTGCAAAATTTTCAAATAATAAATGAAATAAAACGTGACAATAAGATACTGAATATTCAAAAGATACTTATTATTATTATTAAGTGAATAGTAATGAATATAAGTCCTATCATTCATAATAATAACTATCAACGGAAACACTAAAACCTCAAAATTACCCATCGTAGCTCCTAACAAGGGTGATATTATCATTTGTAAAGTTTAAGCTTAAAATCAACCCTTTGATTTTAAAAGATTCACATGATTAATCAATTCTAGGCACATAACTTCCTTGCTTCCCCTTTTCATGTTCAAATTTTAATTCATATGCATTATAATACCACGGTATTTTATTAGTATTCAAATCACAAAGATAATAATTATGAATAGATTTACAATGTTGGACCCCACGATTCTTATAAGCATTAGATTACACTTCAAAAGTGCAACCAAATAACTCTATATGGAAAAAAGAAGTGCATGTTCAATGTGTTGCGAAGATGTTAAATGCTCACCCAAAAATGACGCTTGAGGTAGCAACCTCCACGAGACCAAATTCTGCATCCATGGAACTATGCATAATGTGAGCGTGAGAAGGATTTCATCGATCTTTTAGTGCTATACTTTGAATATTTTAAACAAGGTGCCCCTAAAATCACAACACCAACCTCCATCTCTACTTCCGCATCCTCTAAATGAATCATCAATTTCAAAACTGATCCAAAAAACCTGCTTTGACTACCAGTCTGTTGATGTCTACAAAAAAAACTCAAGAATGATGCTATGAGCAAACCAACAAGAATCTGTAATGCTTGATCCATACAATCATTTAAATTCTTGGAAGATGATAACATGAACCCATTGGTTTCTACCAACCTGAATCATTATATGAAGTGGTTGAGTCCCAAGTGATAGTATTTTAGCAGAGGCAAAATGTTCTCAAAATAGATTGCATTAGTCTAAAACAGATCTGGAAAAAATACAGAGTAAAAACAAAGTAAAAATATGGAGCGTTCGAGTTCATTAATGTTATTATTAAATGCTAGAACTAACTCCCTACTACATATGTGTGAAGTTAACAAAAACTAAAACATGAGTGATGTTTATAGGTGGATTCAATAATTACATCTAACACATCCCCTTAATTTTGACTCCATTTTCATTACAATTTTTTCAACACTAATAATTCCTTATTGTTGTTTTTGAAATTCAAAGTTTGATTTTGCCAATGGCTTAGTGTATATGTCTTCCAATTGATCTTTAGAGTTGCAAAACTATAGACTAACTTCTCCATTTCCGACCAACTCTCTGATGAAGTGGTAACAGGTGTCGATGTGTGTGCTCTTCTGATGGAAAACATGATTTCTAGAAAGTGCTATTGCTGAGTTGTTATCACAAAAGATAGTAATTGGCTCCTTCTTTGTTTTTGGTTCAATATCACTTATTAACCTCTTTATCCATACAGCTTGACAAGCTACTGATGTAGCTGTTATGTACTCTGCTTTTGTAGATGAAATGATGACTATGGGTTGCTTTTTGGATGCCCATGAAATTATACTCATTCCCAAACAAAATGCATAACTTGAGGTGCTCTTTCTATCATCAACACTTCCTGCAAAGTCACTATCTATAAATCCAACAAGTTGGTTGTCTTCAGAACCTATATACAACATACCATGATGTGTTCTTGCAATATATCTTAATATTCTCTTCCTTGCCTTCTAGTGGGATTCCTTCAGTGACTCCATGAACCTAGAAAGAAGGCTGACTATAAACATAATGTCTGGCCTTGTTGTTGTGAAATACATCAAGCTCCCTACTAACTGCTTGTATGATGTAGAGTTTATTGCTGCACTTTCATCATTTTTGCTCAGTTTGGTACCTGGAAGAATAGGAGTACTAACTATCTTGCAGTTATTCATTCTGAATTTGGTCAACACATCTCGTGCAAACTTCTTTTGGCTGATGAAAATACCTTGCTCAGATTGCTCAATTTCAAGGCCTAAAAAATAATTCATGTGACCAAGATTGGTCATTTCAAATTCTCTCTCCATAGTAAGCCTAAATTCCTCAAGATGCAAATTACCAGTGTATAACAATTCATCAACATAGATACATACAATTAGAATTTTACCTTGCAAGTCTATCTTTGTGTACAATGTAGGTTCGTTGTTTCTACACTTGAACCCTTTGTTAAGTAGACAAGAATCTATTCTAGACTATACAATGCCATTGGCGTCTGTTTCAATCCATATAGGGCCTTTTTCAGTTTATAGACCTTATGTTCCTGTCCTTCAATCTCAAATCCAAGTGTCTTTTCAACATATACCTCTTCATTCAAAATTCCTTTTAGAGATGCAGACTTGACATCTAGTTGGTAAACTAACCAATGGTGTTTTGCTACTATTTCTAATACTATTCTAACTATGTCCAATCTTTCCATTGGTGCAAATGTCTCTTCGTAATCTATGCCAGGTTGCTAAGAAAAAACTTTGGCTACTAGTCTTGCCTTATGCTTCTCAACTTGGCCTTTCTCATTAAGTTTTGTTTTGTAGACCCACTTAACTCCTATGCATGTTTTCTCTTGTGGAAATTCTACTAAGTCCCATGTGTCATTTTTCTCTATGGATGCTATTCCATTTTTCATAGCTTCTACCTACTCTTTATTTTTAACTACTTCAAAAAGTATAGGCTGACTAGACATCAAGGCAAACATTACCTATTCATTATTGTCCTGCTATTCATATATCTCTATGATAGGCCTGGTCTTCTGGTTCCTGAGTTCTGCTATTGTAGGGTCTGAATCACTACTGGAACAAGGACTGTGCACTTGTTGTCCTTGATTTTCTTCTACTGCTGTTGGAACCTACAATATGGGTAGACTTTGTCTTGGTTTCTCAATATCTACTATACCTGCTAGTGTAAGTGTGTGTGAAATAATTTGACTATCAACTATTCCACCATCTTGTCCATGCCATGCCTTATCTTCAAGAATCTTCACATCTCTAGAAACTATTATCTTCTTGGTAATTGGATTATACAACTTGTAGGATTTTGATGTATTGCTATAACCTGAGTATACACTTTTCGCTTCTATCATTCAATTTTCTCCTTAACTCCTTAGGCACATGAGCATTAGCTACACTTCCAAAAATTCTCAAATTTGTTACATTTGGTTTCACTCCACTCCAGGCTTCCACAGGTGTCTTGTCCTTTACACTTTTTGTAGGTGATTTGTTTGGGATGTACAATGAACATGCAACTACCTCTGCCCAATAATCATTTGATAGGTTTTTAGCTTTTAACATACTCCTTGCCATGTTCATAATTGTTTGATTCTTCCTCTCTACCACTCCATTTTGTTGTGGAGTGTACCTAGTGGTGCATTGTCTTTGAATGCCTTGTTCACTAAAATATGTTGCAAAAGCTTTGGAGTCATATTCACCTCCTCCATTAGACCTTAAAACTTTAATATTTCTACCCCTTTGTTTCTCTGCCATGGCTTTAAACTGTTTGAATCTATCAAAGGTGTCTGATTTGTTTTTAATGAAGTACACCTAGCTCATCCTACTGTAATCATCAATAAAGGTTAAAAAAAATAACTCCCTCCTATAGAGTCTATTTGCATGGGACCACAAAGATTTGTATGCACTAATTCTAGTAGATCACTGGCTCTGTAGGTTGTTGCATTTCGAAAGGAACTCCTTTGGCATTTGGCTATTATGCAGTTTTCACAAGGATTATGGTGGACATCAATTGTTGGTAAACCTAGGACCATTGACTTTTTTTTGCAACTGATCTAGACTATTAAAGGGTAGGTGGCCATATCTGAGGTGCCATAACCAAGTTTCATCAAAATTGGTAGTATAATGAGCATAAGATATGGACTGTTTGAAACTTCTTAGGTTTAGGGGATACAATTTGTTTCTAGTCATTTGGACTCTTGCTATGACCATTTCACTTGGGGGTTTATCTAAGGGTATATGCAGGATCATGATGGGCCAAAAAGTGGAAATATGATGGATATTTGTAGGGTATGTGGCTGATGACTTTTTTTTACCCAAAATTGATGAAACGAAAAGGGTTTTTAAAGGAGATTCTCAACTTTCCACCAATATAAATTATGCTTTACTTTGAATTTAATAAATAATTATTATTAATTTTCTATTTGAATTACGACTAAAGTCCTAATTGATAGGATGATTGAAAAACATCTATAGCTTTCAACGATATCATATTTTTGAATCAAAACATGCATCACATTCTATGCTTTACATACTATAGGATTAAAAAAAAATGAATTTCATGAAGTTTTGACCGAAGTTAAGGTGGTCAAACATACCAGGTTTTTATTTTTAAAAGTTGTAATAAAAAATTCATAATTAATTTATGAAAAATTACAAAAAATATGCATCATTGGGACATGAGTCCTCTCTACTTATATCTAAAATCTTATAAAAAAATATTATCATTTTATTGTGGTTAGGGTGGTGGAGACAGACACCTACTTGTTATTTTTTCCTAAAATTTAAGTACTACTACATTGAAATTTCAAATTTTCACCAAAATAGATTTTTAAAATTTTAAATAAACCTAGTAGGTTAGAAACTAAATTCAATTTGATACATATTCTATTCTTACATATTTTGAAATAATATAGATAACTTATTCATTTTTTTACGTCAAGTTGCCTAACTCTGATTTTTTCTGAATTTTTTGCCACTTAAAGGCCTATTTTTTCCATGATGATCCTAGACATACCCCTAAGATAGTACATGTGGAACCTTTAAATTTAACTTCAAACCCATTCTCACTCATTTAGCCTACACTCAACAGATTGTGTTTTAGGTTTTGAACATAATAGACATTATGGATATCCCTCTTTTCATTATGCTTGTTTACTACTGTAACAGTACCTTTTCCTAGAGCATGTACCAAATGGTCATCTCCTAACTTGATCTTGGACCTAACTGTATCATCAAAACTAGTGAAAATATTTTTATTACCTGTCATGTGATTGCTGCAGGCACTGTCTAGTAGCCACGTGTCTTCTTTGTTATTGTCTTCTACTACTGAGCATGATAGAAACATTGATGGTGTTCCTTCTTTTGTGTTGGACACATAAGCTCTGCCCCTATTATGATCTGCTTGCTTCTTTTTTCACTCACTCTCATAGTGTCCATATTGTTTACATTAATAGCATTGTATATTTGACTTATCATATCTACCTCTTCCTTTGTTACTCCTACCTCTTCCTCTTTGGTTTTGAGGCTATGACAAAGGCTGCTCCAACTGATTCTCAACACTATCTCTATTATCAGACTGGGAAGAGCTTCAACCTCTTCTTCCTCTGCCTCTACCACTTCTGCCTCTTCCTCTATTGATTGTGGCTTGTGTTTTTAACGAAGTTTCTAAAAATTCATTTTTATTCTGCATTATGGACTCATGGTTCAACATTGAACTAGTCAACTCTTCTATGGAGTATTGAGAAAGATCCTTACATTCTTTGATTGTAGTCACCAACATATCATATGAGTGTGGAAGACTTTTGAGAATCTTCTCCACAACTTTCCTGTCTGTGATGTCTTCACCATAGGCTCTTAGTTGATTTACTACATCCATGGCTTGAGAGATAAACTAATTGACAATTTCTATGTCTTTCATTTGCAAAGTTTCAAACTTTTTCCTCAATATCTGCAATTTAGCATTTTTTACCTTATCAATTCCATGATATGTAGTTGCAAGTATCTCCCAGGCTTGATGTGTGCTGGTTGCTGCTTCTATTTTGGGAAAGATGGAGTCTTCAACTCCATTGTGTAGATTCCATACGGCTCTAGAATCTTTCCTTTTGTTATCTGCATTTGTATTCCTCTGTGCATTGGTTATTGCAGCAAGGTCATTTGCACTGGGTTCTTCATATTTGGTGACTACGGCCTCCTAGCATTTTAATTTTTTTAGATAACTTTTCATTTTGATGGTGCACATGGCATAATTCTTATCATTTAGTATTGGTCCTTGTGTGCTAGGGTTACTAGTGGATACCATGGCTATTCCAATCTATTCATCCTTTTCTTAAGCTAAAAAAAAAATCTCTTTTCAAAAGTGCAGAGTTGTGTGATTACCTTAACCCACTCTTCTGCTAAAGAAAATGTGTGTGTTGGCATATTTTCACCATGTTAGGTTATGTCTCTGCAGAGGTCGAACTTGACTGGTTCACCTCAACACCTCAGTGTGCTGCAAGCTGCACATCTGGAATAGATCTCTATGCCTGGGAACACAACCGTTAGTTCTGATACCATGACAGTATTTTAGTAGAGGAAAAATGTTCTCAAAATAGATTGCATTAGTCTGAAACAGATCTAGAAAAAATACAGAGTAAAAAGATGGAGCGTTCGAGCTCATTAATGTTCTTATTAAATGCTACAACGAACTCCCTACTACCTATGTGTGACGTTAACAAAAACTAAAACATGAGTGACGTTTATAGGTAGAGTCAATAATTACATCTAACACCAAGAACCTACAATCTACCGAGACTTCCCTATATAGATAACAATGATTAGGCCTTGTCAGAGGAACATATAGTTTTAGATCACTAATGGAAGGCACCTCATAAGTGGTAGAGTTGGCCTAAGAGCGAGTTGCACTTGCGAGCGTGAGGTACGCCAAATGGAGTGCGAGAATGGAAGGTGTTATTGTCGTCATGAAAGAAGAATGACCCCTGCAAATGAGACCTCCGCTTATCACTAAATAATTTAAATTTCTAGTGCTTTTGCAAGGCCCTTGGTTCACCATACTCATCAAACTGCCAAAGGTATACGCCATATCGAAGCAACAATGCCATCGATCAAAGTCCCCGTATTTATTATGGGAAGACCGATTTCCTCCCCCTTTGGTCCGGGCAACAATGAATTCACTTTATCCACCTTGTATATTTAGAGATTCACGATGAAATTTTTTTGCATCTCACCTTCATCTCAAACATTCCCCAATGGCCACTACTCATGACGAATCCTCTTGTAGCTTTAAAAGAAACCCCTCTACAAATGCACCTTCGGGAATGCGATGCGGAACCCCACGTGCCCACACCATTTACGAAGAATAAGGGTGTGGGTGTTGGGTGAGTTAGTGCCATAGAAAATGAAATTATGAGAACGGACACCCACACAAAAGCGCCCGCCAGCACGCGAGTAAACAACACCCGCAAAGGTAAAATCCACATTTGCAAGGATATAATGGACGTAACCGCCCCAACACGGGATGTAGGTAGGGTTCTATAGGAATTATTCGAGATGTGATCATGTTCTCAGCACAAGATTCATCCAATATGCCATATTGATACACCGCTGCTCAAAATATCGCCCACTTTCAATACTACCTACACCTCGCGTCCTTCATAGTGGGGCTGTTGAACAACATTACTCGAGTAATCAAAGGGATGCAAACACAGTAGAGCATCAACCCGCCACCTTTCATATTCTATTGTTGTGCTGTTCACGGTGCATGCGCATGTGGAGATCCTTTGCGGAGACGTCGTGCGAGATTGTCGTTGCAGGAGCAGAGAGGGAAACATCTACTACGATATGAAATTCTTCCCTAAAAGAATGCGAGGAAAAAGATGCGGCGAATCCGGTCGGAAAGGCACAGTGAGACCGTTGTAAGAAACAACACTGAACACCAAAGGTAACAACTTCTACAACAATTACACCCGTACCCCTCAAAAGGCAACCACGTTTGCGGAGACTTCACCTGCGAAAGTCACTTGTCTCTTCGCCGTCTGGACCACACCTACCTCCCACACACCATTCTCTGCACCTCCCTCATTCCTTGCAAACATCCACCACTATCCTGTCCACCTGGCACTTCGAGATTTTCACCCGAACAAGGCTACACTCCACCCCACCAATCGAGGGGTTTTACATGTTCAAACACTTTTGTTTTATTCACTCATGGTATTGAGTATTTTGTATCGATGATTTTTGATGAGTACCTATTAGTGTCTTGTTGTCTTTGACATCCAAGAATGTGCTCTCAATTCCAAATGCACCCATTCATCCCTACACTCTCATGGTACTAATTTATAACATATGTTTGTACTTGACTATGAGAATTTTGTTTATGCTTTAATGGTGTATTTAATTATGACTCTACATATGTTTGAAGCATCCTACACATTTGTTTTGTTCTCATCAATACCTTCAAGTACCCAAGAGGGGTCGATATAACCATGCGAGTATACTGCTGTTCCTAAAGACCTTTATTTCCCATGCAGAGAAAGTGTTGTGGGAATTTTGTGTCACCATGCCGTCATGGAAAGGCAATGTGGGAATGTTAGTCATGAATGTTGTTTTAGATGGCTTGATGGATGAATGCTTCCATGGGGTAACAGTCTATTTGAAAGGGGAGTGCAAGATAAATAATGATGGAAGTTGTGATAAGATTGTCGTTAGCATGATAGTAGGAGTAATGAATTTCACGAAAAAGATTTTTGCATCCTAGAAAACACCCTAGATCCACCTAAATCGTGTGAACTTAGCTTGAAAAATGTCAAAGGAATTGTCATAAGCATCAAGATCATCAGGTTTTTCAATCTTAAAATGCGGAATGTTCGAACGTGGAAGCCAAATGGTTCATTACTGGGACACCATCGACAGGAGCAATGAGTGGGGATTCTTCTTTGGAAAGGCACATGACAAAGGCTATAACCAACAACCAAGGAAAGCACAAACGAACGAGAGCAAGGAAAAAGTAGAGAAATAATGGGGGTCCTTGCCTTTGGTTGCGTGTGTGTGCAAATATGCACAAGTCCCAATTAGGATTTTTGAAAGGTTCAAATGTTGTAAAAAACACAACAAAAAATTCCTAGAAATTAGGCAAAACAACCTATATCAGGACTAAATTTCCTAGGTGGAAAAATGAGTTGCAGATTGGGATTTTGTCACTAAATTCAACAAATTTTGAGTTGTTTCTAAGGTTTCTAGCTTGTATGTTGACTTGACGATTTGTAATTGTAGAATTTCACAGAAATTTAATGATCTAATATGCCAAAATGCAACCTATATGCACTTTCACTAATGCAAGATTTAGAAGCCCTAAATGCAAGTTAACTAATGTAAGATCTAATGCAAAGTTAATGTAAGCTAGATCTAGGATTACAATGTTCTCCAAATAAAAAATGCAGGTGTTCACATCAGGTTCACCAAAATGAACATAGGGAAATAGGGTACTCCACCTTTTGGGCAATGGAACATGCACAAGGGGACCTATTTCACTCTTAGTTCATTCAAGGATACCCTAGAGATGTCAACCTAATGATTCAATTAGGAAAAGAGATTGCTACAAGGTATCGTTTGGTGTGATTAAAGAGGGGGGTTCACCACTACACAAATGCTTAGAAAGAAAGAAATAAAAAAAGTGCAAATCTAACTATATGACCTAGAAAATAAAACTTGAAATTAGAATGAGAGACTAAGAATATCAAAGAAGCACCTGGAAGGCTGGAGATGACTAAAAAATATCTAAAAAAACTTGAATTTTGTTGTTGTTGATGTGTACAGAGACTCATATGCTAGACTGGATGATTTAGTCCTATTCTAGGGTTCCCGAGCAGAAACACGAATCTCATAGTGACAAGTCAGAATCCACCAAAATCTAGAAAAATGCCTATACTGGGACTCATGTGCACAAGGTGGTGATTTATTCCCGTTATTAGGGTTTTGCTAATAATTTTGTATCCTTTGGTGATTTTTTGTAGCTTTCATCTTGTCCAATTTCTAAGTCCGAAAAGGTTTGAATTATGATCTATAGGTGAGTTTTCATGAAGATGACAACTTCTTGATAACTTTGAAAACTTTCTTCAATCTTCCAACTTTTTCTTCAAAGGATCTTCAAGCCTCAAAACACCTAGATCAAACCCTTGATATAAAGGCTGCAATCTTGTATGAAATGGCTAGCATGAATGTAGATCTTGACTCTTGACTAAATGCTTGATACTTGATCTTGAATGCTTGTTTGAATCATAAAACCCTACATCACAAATGTTAGCTAAAAAAACACACATGATGCATGAAGACTCTAACATGATGCTTAAATCTTGAATATAGCTCCAAAATGCTTGATAATCAACTCTTGAATGCTCTTGTTAAAGTACTCTTGATTGCTTACGAAATTCTAGGATTTCTTAGGTGAAATTATGTGAAATAATCTTGTATTTATACTTGTTTATGCCAAATTTCCAAAAATTACAATACTACAAGCCGACATCAGATCTAGGAGAATAAAATCCCACCAAGAATTGAATTCAAAATAGGTCCAAGCTAAAGCAGGACTCATATGCCAATTGGGGCATATGAGTCCTAGTAGCCTAAATTTGGGACACAAATTTCAAGAAATATTAAGTTCAGTTCCATATTCAAGATCAAGCCCCAAAACCTTGGTGGGACCCAGACGCCCAAGGTGGTGTATGTCTATATCACTAGATTTGGAGCACACAACCCAAAATCATGAATTTTGATTGGTCATTAGTTAAGTGTCAAGATTATAGTCATAGTAATGCATTAAATAAGGCTTTTGGATGCAAAGTAGGAGGAAATAAGGCATAAAGAAGCCTCATTTTAGTAGGGAGGGCCCAAAAAAGTGAAAATGTAAAGGGATATATTTTTCTACACTACAAAATGGTGAATAGTGAGCTTATTTGTTTGTAATGAATCCTTATTTAAAATTATTCTTGTGAAATTAAACCATGGATTTTATATGGGAAGGATAATGTAGAGATTGGAAGGTTAAATATAGCTTGAATGGAGCAACATTTGATTGAGCCTTTGAGGTAGGTGGAGTTTATTTTCAAGGGTTTCTATTTCAAAATAAGTTATTTGATAGATTTTAGGTGCTAGTAGAACCTTGGAAAAAGTTAAGAAATTTAGGATCTTGGAAATATTCCAAGTCTAGGAGAGACTTAAGAGCTTGCATTAAAATACATAGGCTATAGGAAGAAGGAGGAAATCAAAACAAAGGGGTATGTGATAACTCTACATGGGCCTATGGGGTTCAAGGGGATGCAAGGTCAAGTTCCAAACCTAGTGAGGAAATAATGAATATGAATAAGAGATGTGAGAGGGATTGACACTAGCGAGTCAAGAAAAGGGGAAGGATGGGAACCATGGGTTTCAGAAAAGTTGGAAGCAATCATATGTCTAGGGATAAAACAAGGACTAGAACCAAATAGAGTGTAGGAATAGGAAGTTTTAAAGATTGAGTTTGGAGAAGGATTTTAGAGATCTAGAGTTAAGAGGGACTAGGGATTGGGGATAGTGATGAAATGGGGATCAGTTATCTAGAGAAACTAGGGATTTGGGGGTGGATCTAGAGATGCAAAGTTCCATTGAAGTTTTGGGTATTGAAAGGAGTAGATACTATTGCATCTTAGGTACTATTAGGAATCATAAATATGGAAGGAAAGGATGGGGGAAGGATCATGGTACACAATTGAGGATGACACAGGGAGTTATAGGAATAGTCAAGAAACAAAAAAGTAGACTTTGAAATGTAGAAAAGGGTGAAAACCCAAGATTTTAACTCTAGGTTTTGGGATCTTTTTCCTAATGTTTCATTAAGAAATGGGGATGGTGGGGATTTGATGGATTTGGAAAAGATATAAGATTGAATTACAACATGAAAGGTGATTCAACCTACCCTTGACCAAATCTAGAATGGACCTAAGGATGAAATGAAATAATTCAACTAAACTAATGATGCAAATTACTATTCTGATGTAAATATAATAGATTTGAGAAGTCACAAACAACAATATACTACAAAAATGGACTAAGAAGGACACTATGCACCTATGATTTAAATTTTGAGCTAAAAATATTGGACATAGGTGCCCTAAGCACAACTGTCCTTGTTGGGATAATTCAAATCTGATTTTACAGTCCTCTGGTGCCAGATAAGGGCTTCTATTCTCTACTTGTAGCATTGTCGGGTCATTGTTAGATATTTCTATAACTGGGTTTCCATGATTTTTTAAGGTGTATGGTTTGATTGCGACAATGAATAATTGATCTTCAAACTTTCTTCAATTTTCTTCAAACCTGAAACCTACATATTCAAAGAGAGAGGAAGGGTTGTGCCATTTAGGGCCTTGCATTAGTTAAACCTCGTGTTAGTGTTTTCACTTCCACAATGACATTGTCAATGATAAATGGATAAATGATAAAATGGAATGATAAATCAAAAAAATTCTACAACTAACCAACCTTCAATGGCTTCCTTAAATGATTAAAGTCATACAAATCTCATCAAGGCTTGAATTTCACTTGCTTGATTTACTACAAGGGTTAGATCTCATAAATAATATAAAACATAAAAATGAATGAACTCACATACACTTTTACATGATTCTTGGATCTTGAATTTATGTAATAAATCTTGTAATGGTTGCTCTTGATAATACTTGAGATCATTTATTTTTCCAATAATTTCTAGACATCCTTTATCATGCAATTGTAGACACCTAAAAATGACCTAGGCCTACAAGCTTCATTTTTACCACTTTCGTCCTAGCATAATTATGGCATTTAATTATGTCCTTGGTCCACATTCGCCTATTGATTAAATAATTCATGATTATTTAATTAATTCATGTCCTTTCATTCCTCTTGATTATTAAATAAATAAATTGTATTTATTTATTAAATACATCATTAACTGTCTAAGTCTTTCTTTAATTAAATAAATTTCTTTAATTTATTTAAATTCCCTCTTCTGCATTTAATTCTTATTGATTATTAAATAAATGAATTTCATTTATTTATTTAATACGTCATAGCGTCTTGAATTAGGAAATAGAATTTGTTTGTTTATTTGAGGTAGTCTTATCTGCTAAATTAAATAGTGAAATTTAATTATTTAATTTGCCGGTACCCATATTCTTCTCATTTTTAAAATAGAAATTAAATTATTTAAAATGTCATATCAATGGCTTGCATCGGTCATGATACCAGGCCTAATGAAAATGATTATTTATTATCTCTCAAAATCCATAATTTGAATTATTTTAATTCAAATTAGTAATTAATCTTCCAAAAATCAAGCAATCGGGCAGATTCTTGATTTTTCAAGTCTTATCTTCAGTCCAAATCTTATCTCTTTGATTTTTTGAATCTTGCAAATCAGGCAATCTTATCTTATTGATTTTTCGAAAATCTTCATTTTCTAATTAATTTGTCTCATTTATTCTCCACCGTCGATCCAATTTTATTCTGACCATTCGATTAAAGATTTTTCCCTAACCCTAATTAGGGATTCTCAGGTTTAATCTGGATCGTTCATTTTAGGTTCTCATCATTGATTTATCTAGTCCGTCCATTCGAAATGGATTTTTCTATAAAATGCCATCTTCTTCTCATTTTTCGAACACACACACATGCTGACATTTTGCGTAATTATTATAGGCATTTACTTAGTTTCACATTTATTGTCATAGGCAATTGTAGTATTTCAATATTGGCATTTGTTTTAAGCATAGGCATAGACATTGACTTTTAGACATAGGCATTTAGACATATCAAATCCTTCAAGACTTGTTGTAGGACTTAGGCAATTCTAGATTGCTCGGAAGACGAATCTGAGGGCAACATTTTCCAGCAAGCAAGAAGGTATTATGAAAGGGAATCATGGAGGTATCAACAATCAGGTATAATTGTTCTTTTGTTTACTTCCTTTGTGTTTCGTAAAATATTTGGATTTCGTTTATTATTTATTGTTTATTGCTAACTCTCTTAATCTGAAGAAATTCCTTGATTACATTGGTGAACCCGACATATTTGGACAAATAAAAAACCATTTTTGGAGTTGGTTTCTTCTTGTTGCAGGGCTTGTTTGGTTTTTGTTGCAGGTTTG